>PVHT021183696.1:5434823-5454318 GCA_004024745.2 Catagonus wagneri
TTTTTTTTTTTTTTTTATAAGAAATCATTTTATTAAATGGTTATTTCAGGTGACCAATCTTACTGAAAATAAGACATTTTATAAATGGAAGGTCTTGGAACCTTGCCTCCATTTTCATTATTACAAATGTAGTATCTAATTATTTATCAAATTGTTGAAGGAGAGATAGGTAGAAAAGGTATATTGAGTCTTGAAAGGTTCCTTTTTTTTTTTTTTTTGTCAGAACACTTCTAAGTTTATTTTTTTTTTCTCTTAATGGATTTTATTTCAATTATGGTGTGCATAAATCATCACAAGTCAATTTTACAGATTTTGTATCCCAAACCCCCAGTGCATCCCCCCACCCCAAGGAGAGGCTGTTAAAGTGCTTCTTTTCAGTAAAAAGGTGAATTTTCTCGACTTAATAAGGGGAAAAAAAGTCACATGGTGAGGTTGCTAAGATCTGTGGTAAGAATAAATCTATTTCTGAAATTGTGAAGAAGGAAAGAGAAATTTGTGCTAGATTTGCTGTCACACTTGAACTGAAAAAGTTACAGCTGAGTGTGTAAAGATGCAAAAGTCAGTAAATTTGTACAAAATAATTTGAGAAAGAGAATAACTTGCACATAACTTTTATTACAGTATGTTGTTATAATTGTTCTATTTTGTTATTGCTGTTACAAGTCTCTTATTGTGCCTAATTTATAAATTAAACTTTGGTATGTATATACAGGGAAAATGCATGTAGATTTCGGTATTTGATGGGGTAGGAGGTGTTTGAACATATCTCCTGCAGATAAAGGGAAGATTACTCTCTTTGTTTTATTTCCTTACACGTGGATTAATGTACCTGATTTTAGCTGTTTTCCTTTCACAGTGATTGTTTGTGATCATCAGAATAATATTTTATAAATACTTGGCTAAGAACTTATAAATTTGTATCATTGAAATCATTCTGTAATGCCATGTTACCATTGGAGGACTTGTTTTAGAGCTCCATTTCCCATCTGAATTTCTTCTGTGTGCGTGTGCTAAATAACGCTTCGGGGGTTGTTTTTCCTCCTTGGAGTATTTTCTTGGCCGTGCTTTGTTAGTCATTTTCATTCCAGAGCAGATTCTTGTTAAGTAACCTTCAGTGAAGTAACCTGGACCATTATTCAAACCCTCACTTTATATTCTACTAAATTTACCAGGATTATGCTTTATCTTTTTTGGCCCTTAAATGTAACTTGTTTTCCATAGATTTGCTTCTGCAGGATGTGGGGAGCAGGTTCCTAGGTTTTGTCTCTTGTTTGACAAGTTTTAGCATACAGTGTTTGTTGTAGACAGAGAAGATATACATATTTACTATGTTTATTGTTTCCTTTTCCTTTGAGATTTATTACCGGAGTTACTTGTTTTTAATCCTTGTGGTTTATCCAAATAGTTTTCTGTGTAAGTCTGTGTACGTATATACACAAGTTGCTGATCTTGGAACTAAAAATTTTATGGTTATTAGCTACACAATTTACTGATCACTTAATGTATATTTTCTTAATGTAAACTGGGTTTCAGTATTTAATCAGGGGTAGTCCTTTTGAGAGGCTGCCGGTTTCCTTGTTTCCTGCACTGCCTATAATCTTTCAGGATAAAGACTATCCTGTTGATTGTTGTCCAGTGAAGTCGCATCAAATGTGCTTTTAACTAAAATGAATTAAATTATACTTGCTTGGCAAAAAGAAAAAAAAGGATCTAATTATGCTGGTGATTCTCTTTGTCCTTTCATTTGATGACTTTTTTTTTTTTTTGCCTTGCCTGTGGCGTGTGGAAGTTCGTGGCAGGCCGGAGATCAAACCAAAACCACAACAGTGACAACACTGAATCCTTAACTACTAATCCCTAGGGAACTCCCTCACTTTAATGACCTTTTGCTCTGGGGTCAGTAGTGAGCAGGATAAGTTACCTGAACCCCCTTTCCTTTGTTTCAATTCCAGAGTGTAAGTCTGTACGTGATTCTCATGATATTCATTCTTCATAATGTGGATAACAATCCATGCAGTATAGATGTAAAGTCTGGGCAATCTGGGGTCAAATTGCTTTTTTGAATCTTGCCTTGGGCAAGTTTCTCGATCTCTCTATCTCTCTCTCCCTCCTTCCCTCCCTCCCTCTCCCTTTCTCTCTCTCTCTGGGCTTCAGTTACTTTATGTGTAAAATGGGAATAATAATAATACCTTGCACTTCCAGTGTGTTCTTCTAAAGAATTTTCAAAAGTAATTTTGACAGTTGATTTTTGCTTCGTGCATTAACGTCAGGATTCCCTATAAGATTCAGCTCCAAATATTTGTTGAATTCACTTAACAGAATCACAGAGTCATGGAAGTGTCTCTGCTGGACAGTTATTCGTTATGAGGAGGTGAAAGTTATTCAAATACTGGATGGGAAAAAAAAGTTTTCTTAGTTTATTTGTTTTAAGCAATACTTTGATTATACTAGGTAGAAATAAGTGCCTTTATAAAAATATGTGTAATTCATCTCTATTCTTACCAGTATTCACAGAGTTTAAATATATGCCCGTATATTGCTCTTGGAAATTGAATACATAGTACCTAATCTTTAGATGGAGATTAGTGTTGTTTGAATCCACCAAAGTTACATATAGGAAGCTAGAATGAAGGAGTGGAGAAATGGGAGTTTGGAGTCTTGTGTGTGTAGGCCATGGTAGTAGGAAGTTATCAGAAGGTTTTAAACAGGGACTGACATGATCCGGCTCACTTGTTAAAAAGCTCTGTCAGAAACACTTGTTGTAAGAAAAGTAGCAGAAAGACGCATTTTCACAGAATTTTAGTGTGAAAATATTATGGAATGTTTAGACCCTTAAAAAAGGCTACCAAACCAAAAATGATTTCTAGTAAAATAATGGCTTTGTAGTCTTTTAAATCTCTTTAGTAGCTTTTAGGTATATAATACACCACATGGAAAAATATTAGCATTTCAGGTCTTTCCCATTACATCCTAGATCTGTATGTCTTCAGTTCTCATTTATAAAATATGCTTTCAAATTGTCTTTGGGCTTATTTTCCAACTGCGGCCTTTAATTCTGAAAGTTCTTATTATAACTTGAGAAGTAGACTGAGTGGGGAAGAAAGTGAAAAGTAGTATGAAGGATTCCTGAGAGATAGAATTAAAATCCTTTATAAAGAATTGGAAGTTCTTTATAAAGTTATGGGAGTTCCCATTCTCTTCAACTCTATTAGGTCAACAAATCCAAATAGAACTTAATGTATTACCTGATTTAATTCAACTTAAATGCATTCAGGGAGTTCTGTTGTGGCTCAGCAGTACTGAACCCAACTAGTATCCTTGAAGATGCGGGTTTGATCCCTAGCCTCCTTCAGTGGGTTAAGGATCCAGCATTGCCCTGAGCTGCAGTGTCAGTCTAAGACGTAGCTGGATCTGGCATTGATGTGACTGTGGTGTAGGCTGGCAGCTGCAGCTCTGATTCAACCCCTAGCCTGGGAACTTCCATATATATGCTGAGTGTGTGGCCCTAAAGAAAAAAAGGAATTGGTAGTTGTATGTTTTCTAGCTTAAACTTTTTCTCCAGTGCACATATTTTAATGTTTTTTTTGTTTGTTTGTTTTGTTGTTTTTGCCTTTGGGGACCACACTCAACGGCATATGGGGGTTCCCAGACTAGAGGTCTAATCAAAGATACAGCTGCCGGCCTACACCACAGCCACAGCAACTCAGGATCCTAGCTGCATCTGCGACCTACACCACAGCTCACGGCAATACCAGATCCTTAAACCACTGAACAAGGCCAGGGATCCAACCTGCAACCTCATGATTCCTAGT
This sequence comes from Catagonus wagneri, assembly GCA_004024745.2. Taxonomy (NCBI): domain Eukaryota; kingdom Metazoa; phylum Chordata; class Mammalia; order Artiodactyla; family Tayassuidae; genus Catagonus; species Catagonus wagneri. Next base: position 5,438,636 of record PVHT021183696.1, read on the forward strand.
CGGATTTGATTCTGCTGAACCATGATGTGAATCCCAGTGCATTTATTTTAAATCCTGCCTGATGTTGGCCTCAAAGCTTAGGAAAATAATGTCTAGTTCCTGACATAGCAGAAGGCCGGTGTTGATTGATAAACTGGCATTGTGCCAAGTAGCATTTTGTCCTAAATTTTATCAGCAGGCCAAAAAAATTAACTTTCCTGTACTGTCCCTGCTGAAATGCCATTCTTTCTCTACGTTTTTATTAATGAAGAGAAGCAGTTGCACAGAAAGTAATGTGGCAGGTGTTGGTGGGGGAGTTGGGGGAAGTATGTTGAGCAGTGAGAGGGACTTTAACTGAGATCTTGCTCTTCTCAAGTTTGGTTGCAAAAAAATTAGCGATTTGGTGATTTGCCTAGGTTATTTGATCCTTTTTCAGTCAGTGTCATTCAGAACATCCCCCCCCCAATACAATAAAGAAAGGAAATTAAGCAGGTTCTGATTTTGGCCTCAGGAAATAAGGAATTTGTAATAATCGTGGAAGGGAATCTGTTGTAAAACTTGACTCAAGTTTTAAGCTTAAAACTTGAAGATGAAAACTTGAAGGGAACTGGGTAATTGAGATTCTTTTAGTTGCTTTTAGGTTTATTTTTTAATAATAAAAAAAAATTTTTAGGGCCACACCTGCAGCATATGGAAGTTCCTATATGCTGCAGTTTGAATTGGAACTGCAGCATAGCCACTGCAACACTGGATCTGAGCCGCAGCTTGCAGCAACGCAGAATTCTTAACCCTCTGAGAGAGAGGTCATGCATCAAACCCTCATCCTCATGGATGCTATGTCAGGTTCTTAACCCACTGAGCCACAATTGGAACTCCGGCTTTAGGTTTAGGCTTTGCTGAATAAAAATAAATAAGTATCCATCATTCTAAGGAGAGGAAGTCTTGTGTACCTATCCAGATGTCTCTTGATTTGTCTGTCCTCACTGTGACTGCCTGTCCTTGTGTTCTGTGTGATACCATGTAGCCATAAACTTTGTCAGTATACAGGGAAAGAGTTCATTGGTGTTGGTGTTAAGGAAACAAGATCATTACTCTGCCAAAGAACATTCTTTTTATTTAATCTGCAGATCTTTAGTAAAAATACTAAATAAATTTTCAGTGTGTTGTAGTCAAACATGCTTCTCATATGCATTTGATATGCCACAATTATTTTCTATATCAACAGTCCCTACTGTATTAGCATGTGTTTTAGCTACGTTCTCAATTCCTTTTACAAGAAATTTGAAATAGTGCTTTTCTTGTTTCTATGTTTGTCAAAAATAATTGTTTCATTATTTTGAAGTTTTATTAGGCACGGAGAGTTCTGTGGTTATGATGTTTTCTTGGCAGATTGTACTTTTTATCAGTAAGACTGCCCTCCTTTGTGCCATCTCAGGCATTTGAATGTTTTTTTTTTGTTTGATAGTGCCTCTTCTTCTTTTTTTTTTTTTTTTGGTCTTTTTAGGGCCACAGCCAAGGCATATGGAGGTCCCCAGGCTAGGGATACATTCGGAGCTGCAGCTGCCGGCCTACACCACAGCCACAGCAATGAGGGATCTGAGCTGCGTCTGCGACCTACACCACAGCTCACAGCAACGCCAGATCCTTAACCCACTGAGTGATGCCAGGGATCGAACCCACAACCTCATGGTTCCTAGTCGGATTTGTTAACCACTGCGCCACGACGGGAACGCCCATGCTTCCCAAATGTTGATTGAAGCTTTTGCAACTGTCCTTAGTGGATGTTAACTACCAACTCATGAAGTATGTGAGGTGTATTCTCTAGGAAGCTGAATCTGAGACAGGAGTACAAAAAAATTTATTGATGAGCCAACAGATTTGGGATAACAATTGTAGTTAACACAACATACGTGAATAGGTAGTTTTCAGAATGAAAAAGCCAAATGGCTAATAAACCTGAAAAGATTTCAGATTAATTTATGGTGAGGAAAATGTGAATTAAAATATCGGTATTATACATGGGTTTTTCAGCCTTTGCACTGTTGACATTTTGGATCCCATAGTTGTTGGATGTTGTCCTCTGCATTATAGAATGTTAGCAGCATTCCTGGAATCTACTACTAGATACCAGTAGCACTTCTGCCTGACCCCTAGTTGTGATAATCAAAAGGTCTCCAGACATTGTTAAATGTATGCTAGAGGGAAAATCCCCCCTGACTGAGAAACACTGTTTTATAATTATTAGATGGCAAAAATTAAACACACTGCTATATCTCTTGCTGGCAGGAATGTCAGAAAAGTGGTACTTTAAAGCACTATAGACTTGTTTGGGAAAAGTCTGTTTTTCAAATTAAAAATATATAAACCTGGCTTAGCAGTCCTGTTACTAAGACTTTCCCCTGAAGATATTTATATAAGTGACTTGCATTGTGAAGAACCATTCTACCCTCCCATTTTTTCCTTCAGTTTGTCATTTAATTACTGTGATCTGAATCTGTTACTGAGTATTGATAAGTGTTTCGTAACCATTTCCTCTTATTTCAGAACTCTCTTGATAGAGCCCAAGCAGCCAAGAACAAAGGCAACAAATATTTTAAAGCAGGAAAATACGAACAAGCTATTCAGTGCTATACTGAGGCTATTAGTTTGTGCCCTACAGAGAAGAACGTTGACCTTTCCACGTTTTATCAGAACAGAGCTGCTGCCTTTGAGCAGTTGGTATGTATCTTAGGTTGGTTTTTCTGTTCTTTTTGTTTCTCTTTATTTGCGTAATGTTTCAGTTAATGCCACTCCAGTAAATCTAATAAACTTTTTGAAGTGGTTTTGAAATATGATTTTTGTTTTAAGAACAAATTTTGGTGTTGCAGGTTACATTTATAATCCAAAATTGTATATATCAGATTTTATAAAATTAGGTAATATAGAAAGTTAAAGTTTCTGGTGACCCCATCCTCCTCAGCAGTTTGAGTATATTTCTTCTGTTTTTGTCTCCAAATATGTAATACTACCAAATGGGGGGGACCAAAGACGGATTCCTATTCCATTTAATGCAGTATATGTTTTCAGTTGCCAATATCTTGTACAGCTTTCCATACCACACACAGATCTGTTTCATTCTTTTTAAAGGCTATGTGTAGCAGCTGTTATATGGTTGTATAGTGGAAGACATCTCCTTGTTGATGAACATGTGGATTGCTTCCTATTTTCCCTGCTGCATTCAGTGTTGCAATAAGTATTTTTGTAATTTCTTTTATCTACTTTTGGGAGAATAAAATTCTAGAAATGGAGATACAAAGAGTATCAAAATCTATTCTGATAATAATGTATGAACATGCTTGTTTTCCAGTATCTCACTATGTATTATCAGTCCTAATAATTTTTCCACTCTGGTAGGAGAAGAATACTCTGTCTCTCATTGTTTTAATTTGCACTTAATTTGAGATGTTGGTGAAGTAGACCATCTTCTGTGTTTATTGGGTGTTTGTATTCTCTGCATTTTTTGTTCAAATTTTATTGACTTTTGCATATGAAAGGTTACTATAGTAGGAGCTGCATCTGTAAAAGCAAACGATTAAGCATAGAACTCAAGGATCACTAAACAGTGAACTGTTAAATGACACTGTAATAAATGCTTGCATTCTGTAATAGAGGAGTGACTGGGATTGGTGCATAAAATAGTGGAAAACAGAGTTTAACAAATGGAAGAAACCGTGTATATAATTGCCCTGAGAGAGGCAAGAGCTTGGCATGATTAAAGAAGTACTGTATAAAGGATCCTGGGGTATAGAGAGATGAAATTAGAGAGGTAGCAGAGGCCAGCAAAGTCTTGCAGTGGTAAGAAGTTTGGATTTGATTCTGAGTGTAATGGGAAATAGGTGAGGATTTTAAATAAGGCAGGAACATCATCTAAAACTGTTACTTTTCTGTCAAAAATATTTTGCAAAAAAAAAAAAGGAAAATATTTTGGAGGGAGGCAGAGTGGAGGCAGGGATACTCCCTGTTGTAGTTGCCTAGGTGAGACATGAAGGAAAGCTGAAGACCAGCAGAATTTGTTATTTGTTGCATTGAATATGAAGAGTGAAGAGAGACGGGTTTTAATAATAGTGGGGTGAAGAAAGAGTGGGTCAGCTAAGCAGACAGTTGAATTAAGAAATGTCTCTATTTTAGGAGACTGGTTTGGGTTAGAGAGATAAATTTGATAGTCATTTAATTTTAGATGTTAGACCCTCAGGACAATAGATGTGATCACCTAGGAGAGAGAAGGGATGAGTCCTGGAGCATTCAAGCATGTAGAAATCATTGGAGGGCGGAGAGTCAGCTGTGAAGACTCCTGAGAAGGAGGAGCCAGTGAGTTAGGTGAAAATCAAATAGAATGGCAACTCCTTGGATGTTTGGTGATGAAGAGCTGAGAAATGAGGTAATAACTGCAGAGAATTATAGGATCAAAAAAGAGTTTTTAAAAGGCAGAAAATGTTAAAGCGAGTGTTTTTATGCTAATGAGAATGATTCAGTAAAGAAGCAGATTGTTGCAGAGGCACGATAGCTAATAGTTAAGTCCCTGAAGTGGGGGTGGTGGGGTGGGGATCCATCCCACAAGTGGAGGGTTGGGCTTTGATGAAGACGGCTACTCTCTGTTTTAACAAGAGAGACGGGAGTTGATAGATCACATACTTGCAGATAGAGTGTAAATTTGACGGTAGAAAGATGGCTTAAGTATGTACTTTACCTATTTTAAAAAATCAGGTTGCTTGTCTTTATTACAGTTATTTATATGAGTTGTTACAGTATGTTGTGGATATTAACTCTTTGTATGAATTGGAAATATTTTTTCTGTTGTGGAACTCTTAATATTCGGCCTTTTGAGTTTAGAAAACTAATTTCTGTTGAACGGTGCTTCCTTTAGTGTGACTTGTTTTTAATGCTTTCAATTACAGCAAAAATGGAAAGAGGTGGCACAAGATTGTACAAAGGCTGTTGAACTTAATCCCAAATATGTGAAAGCTCTCTTTAGACGTGCAAAAGCCCACGAGAAGCTAGACAATAAGAAGGAATGTTTAGAAGGTGAGGGTATTTTTGTGTTTACATGTGAAAATTACTAAAGGCTTTGTAGTTATTGGTAAATTTATGTGAAACCCTGTCTGTGAGTAGAGAAATAATTGTGTTTAAAAGATCTACTGTTGGAGTTCCCTTCGTGGCTCAGTGGTTAACGAATCCAGCTAAGAACCATGAGGTTGTGGGTTCGATCCCTGGCCTTGCTCAGTGGGTTAAGGATCCGGCGTTGCCATGAGCTGTGGTGAAGGTTGCAGACATGGCTCAGATCCTGCGTTGCTGTGGCTGTGGCGAAGGCCGGCGGCTACAGCTCCTGTTAGACCCCTAGCCTGGGAATCGCCATATGCTGCGGGTACGGCTCTACATAAAAAGGCAAAAAGACAAAAAAAAAAAAGATGTACTGTTCCCCAGTTGAGACTTTGTTTTCTAGTCTAAATTGTGATTGCTAATACTTGAGTAGCCTCTCTGTTCCCAACTATGAAATTAAATGATTTAGAGTTTATATACTACATATTTTAAACTTAGAAATTAATGAGCATCAGTATAATTTCATGAATAAGAAATCGGGGAGTTCCCATTGTGACACAGCAGAAACAAATCCAACTAGTATCCACGAGGATGCAGGTTTGATCCCTGGCCTTGCTCAGTGCGTCGGGGGTCCCGTGTTGGCATGAGCTGTGGTATATAGGTCACAGATGCAGCTCGGTTTCCACATTGCTGTGGCTGTGGCATAGGCTGGTAGCTGTAGCTCCAATTCAACCCCTAGCCTAGGAACTTCCATATACTACAAGTGCGGCTCTAAAAAGCAAAAAAAAAAAGAAAGAAATCAAAAGAGACTTTAGTGAGTGATAGTGTTTCTAAGATTCTGCATGTTTTAGTATCATGAATGAATATGAAATAATTTTGAGATGAGTCATTAAAGAAAACATTTGTTTTTTTGCTATTGGTATTTTCAAACACACACTCAAGAAATTATGTGATCGATACAAAGCATTTAGTGAAGGAGTTCCCACTGTGGTGCAACGGGATTGGCGGCATCTTGGGAGCACCGTGATGCAGGTTTGATCCCTGTCCTGGCACAGTGAGTTAAGGATCTAGCATTGCTGCAGCTTAGGTTGCAATTGTGTCTTAGATCTGATCCCTGACCCCGAAACTCCGGATGTTGTGGGGTGGCCAAAAAAAAAAACACGCACCATTCTCAGTGAATACTATTAGTATTCCTTGGTCTCTAATTGGCTATATCTGCTACTAAAACTTTAATTAGGGTATTGGCCACTGGCTTATAAAGTACACTCTTCTAGATGATGTGAAGCTAAACCCAAATGCAATTTCTACAGTCTAAAGTGATTTCTACTACATAGTTAAATCTGCCTTAAAAGCATCAATAGTCAGAAATTTAGCCATGGTTATTTTTAAATAACATTATTATTTAAAAGAAAAAAACTGTTTTGTGTGTGTGTGTGTGTGTTTTGTTTTTTGCTTTTTTTTAATCTGGAGTACCAAGTGAGAGTAATCCACTTGTGAGAGTTTAGAGAACATTTTAGAAAAACTTGAAGTTTTGTGGTATCATGTACTCTGATGGTGGGTAGAAGGAATATTGCTTTGGAATAGAGAATTATGAATTTTGAACCAGACCTTGAAGTTAAGAGATAATTGTAAAGAGTTTAAATGGATTTTAGATAGGAGAAATGGGATGGGGAAAAGCCATTGACATTGGCACTAGTCAGATTATCATGGGAGAATGCAACAGACTGGCTTGTTTGAAGGAGCAAGGGTTTGGAATTGTGAGAAATTGAGCTCAAAAAGAGAGGACAGCCATTGTTTATTACTTTGAATGAAAGTTTAAGAGGTTAAGGAAACAATCTTTCAAACCACTGTATATCGAGCTGTAGCATAACCAGATTAAAATGGTATTTTGAAGCAGATTTACTTAAGAGCTTTGTGGCAAGATGGCTTTGGAGATAAAGAGTAACCCTGAGACCTATTAAAAAAAAAAGAAGAAGACCAGACCCGAGAGAGCTATGTTATGTTGATTTGGCCTATACTTACTGGCCACAAAAGAATATCCCTGGATTACTTGTTTTACTTGTTATGTCCAATGTTAAGAGCAGTGAGAAACATCACAAATTATATATGGTCTAGCAGTTCCTTTCATTTCAAGGTGAGGAATGTGAATCCCAGAGAAGCGGAGTGACTTTCTCAGCTTTGAGTTTGGCCATAGACTATGTAAAACTAAAATGTTAAGAATTAATATATTGGAAGTGAAATTGATGGTCACATGAGGCTGTGAATTTAGTTTGGCATTCTTTGGTAATATTGAGCCCATTTGATGCTGCTAATCATCTTTGCATACTTTTATTTTTTCCATCATTTCTAGATGTCACTGCTGTGTGTATATTAGAAGGGTTCCAAAATCAACAAAGCATGCTGTTAGCTGATAAAGTTCTTAAACTTCTTGGGAAAGAGAAAGCCAAAGAAAAATACAAGGTAAATTAATCTGAGTTGATTAATAGAAGGAGTATACATTATGAAGAGTCATTTTAAATTTATACTGCTTAAATCTGGGGCATGATGGTAGCATCTGAAATTAGATCTGGGTTATATTTGTTTTTTCTGTAATCATGGGATTTTGTGGCTTATCTTTTTAAAATAAGAATGTAAACTGTGTCCAGTATTGTAGCTGGAAAATATTGAAAGAATTAATGTATATTTGGAGTTGCCAAACAATGGCCTACAGGCCAAATCCAGTCTGCCACCTGTTTTTATAAATAATATGCTGATAATGTTTTATTGGAATTCAGCCACTCACATTATTTTTGGCTGCTTTAAGAACTACAGCAGCAGAGTTGAGTGGTTGTGACAGAGACTATTTTTGGCCTTTTATAGAAAAAACTTACCAGCTTCTTTTCTTTAAAGTTTTTAAAGGTATATTGTATAAATTGGTATTGGTTTTACACAGTTAGCAGTAGTTGACTTAATTCAGAAAGCATTTGTCGAACAAAGGTCCATGATGAACATTTTAGAAGGGTAGGTCAAAGACATGGTCCTTGCGCGTATAGAATTAAGAGACTATTAGTAAGTATTAAAAGGCATGATATGGTGAAGGGATATAAGAGGGCTGTGGGGGTGCCACAGGCATCACTAAACATCACTGGAAATTTGCTGCTAAATTTCATAATCCTGAAGCAATTGTTCATTTTTAATAATAACTTGCTTTTCTCTTAAATTGATTTTAGTAATCTGTTTTAATTTTACATCTCTTGAATATTAGCTGAATTAAACAGTTAGAACAGGCTTTCTGTGAGGTCACTGCAGGGCTTTCATGTGCTGGTATGTATTGTGAATCTCCAAGAGGAATGCAGTTACAGTGGTTCTGAGTCTCTAAAATATGGGATCTATTTTTTTCCCTTCAGCATCTGGTAGAACATGCTGTTTTGGGGAGCTAGAACTGGTGCTCCTCAAAACATTGTGCAAAATATCATGTTATAATATCACAAATTGAGCTTTGAAGGAACCTAGTTTCTTTGTGTATACTTACTGCTTAGTCGAGCAGTTATACTGGTTGGACTGTAGAGTAGTGAGAAAATATAAGATAACCCTACGTTTATATAGGTTCCAAATTAGTTTCCAGTCTGTTTGTATTACACTTTGTAAATCACAAGATACTTTTCATTTTATTATTTTTATTTTTTACAATAACCCCATAAGATAAATAAGGCCTGTATTTTTATCACTATTTTAGAGGTGAGAAAATGTCAAGTGACATGTTCAAGGTCACTTAGCTAATAAGTTGCAGGGCTAGAATTTGTCTTGTTCCTTTGATATTTAAGCCCATTACTTGTGAAATACTGTTTCGATTTTAAATTTGTAACTCTGTGTGAAAGACAGGAAAGTGGTAGCTTCATTTCCAAGCTGAAATAGGAAACTAAAACACACTAATGATTTACTCAGTTTCAGTAAGTGCTATTTAAATTTCTGTTTAAGCTTTTTCCCTGAAATGATAAATGATTGCCACTTATAAATTCCAACTCAGAGTCTTTAGTGAAATACTTAAGTTAGGCATATTTATCATTTGGTAGGTGACCATTTGATTTAAAATAGTATTTATTTGTATAATCCTTAATTAAGACATACTGAATCTCTCCCCAAAGAGAGCACCAAGAAGGAAAAAAAAATTCTCCCACTCAGTTTTCTTCTTCTTCTTCTTTTTTTTTTTGGGGGGGGGGCGCTGCAAGTGTGGCATATGGAAGTTCCCAGGCTAGGGGTTGAATAAGATCTACAGCTGTCGGCCTATGCCACAGCCACAGCAATGCCAGATCAGAGCCATGTCTGTGAACTACAGCACAGCTCACAGCAACACCAGATTGTTAACCTACTGAGGAAGGCCAGGGATTGAACCCGCATCCTCATGGATACTGGTCGGCTTCATAACCCACTGAGGAGCCACAACAGAAACTTCCAGTTTTCTTCTTTCTTACATCTATCCTAAATGAAATCACTTACTTACAAAGCTAGATTCCTTTTCCCTCCTTCTTCAATACAAACACATTAAATCTACTAAAATAACAGAAATTATATTTATTATATACACAATTAAGAATATCATATTTCTACTTTAAAATCTTTGGGTAAGAATCCAAAATATGTTATGAGGACCCTTTGGCTACATTACTCACTTTTCCCTTTCTTTAAAACTTTATCATCTTAAGTGTAATAAGGAGAAAAATATTTCTGTAATTATGAATCAGGTTGCCATGTGAAAAAGTAATGATTAAAACAGGAAATATGATTTCATTCTGACTTTCAGTGGCACTTACTGTAATGGAGATCTCAGATGCGGTACAAGTAGAAGACAAATGAAAGCCCATGGTAAATGGAGTTAACATTCTAGAACTTCAGTAAGATGTGGTCTTGAGTAGTAAATTGAGATGGTAATTTTCTAGGACAGGAACCAGAAGGAGATAATTTTAACTCAGGAGTTATTTGCCTTCTGTGTTCCAGATTTCACATTCTTTTATTGAACAGTTCTAAGAGTTCTTGACATTTTATATCTTTTGGGAAGGGGAGAGGTTCTTCCTTAAAACCTATTTTGAACAGCTGGGACTGGCAGCTTTACCATTTCCCCTGTCTATTGCCCTGTAGTTTGGAGTCCGTTGTTCTTTAGTTATTTGAAAATGAGATTGCAATTTTTATGACAGAAGTTCTCAGCGTTCTACAAATGTACCTGTTTCTTTGGTTAGCATTTTCTATGTTGATGTATTTAAATATAATTTCAGAATCGTGAACCTCTGATGCCATCTCCACAGTTTATCAAATCTTACTTCAGTTCTTTCACTGATGATATAATTTCTCAGCCAATGCTTAAAGGAGAGAAGTCTGATGAAGATAAAGACAAGGAAGGGGAGGCTTTAGAAGTGAAAGAAAAGTAAGTGTGTTGAGCATAGTATCTGCTTAATGTTTTGGGGGGGACATTGTGAGAGTTTTTTGCTGCTACAGAGCCAAAGTGGGACTCTTAAGTAAACTCCAAAAAAATCTTTTATAGACAGATATAATATAATCAAGTTATATAATATTATTATTAAAAAAATAATCTTCTCACACATGTATATTATATCCTGAGAATTATGTCCCTGGTGATTCAAGGTTTTACTGCCAAGTATCTGCCCTGCTTTTAAGGTCCTACATTATATTCTCAAGAGATCTTCTCATGAGTCAAGTGGTTGATTGTGTTTGAATAGAGTCACTAACTTAAAAATGATGGTGTAACTCAGTATCCAGACATTTTAGTGCAAGGAAGTTTATAATTAAATTTTTAGAAGTGTCCATAAGAGTAGCTTTCTTTAAGGTTTTTTTCCTCCTTTTCTAGGAAAATGCCATTCCTTGGGTTTGTATTTGCTCCTGTAGAGAGCTGAAACCAAAGTACAAGATGCTGTGTTTACAACTGGAGGCCAAATGATAGAATGTAATATATAAGCCATCTATCCTGCTTATTCATTCGTATTTATCAGAACCCTCATTTTGCTCTTGAAGCTAGTTCTCTTCTCTAAATAAGAGAGGGTATAACATTATCAAGATGGCATTTTCTAATGGGCTTGGAAGAAAAGGGAATACTGTTCTTATAGCAAAGCATAATTTTTCATGTAAGCATATTGGAAGGTTTAAGAAAAAATTGCTTTTGAGTTGTATCTCTCAATTTTTCTACCGTTGTTGGCCACCTTTTACGGGAAGATGTTATGCATAATTGTGCCAAGATGTGCAGATCTGAGTTAGTTGATAAGCAATCACTTTAGAAGATTTTAGATGGAAAGTAAATGTTTAAGATGATGCCAGTAATTGCGTATTCTGGTTAGGAAGTAGTCCTTGTCCCAGAAAAACTGTGGTGAAGTTAATATAATTATTCTAAAAGCTCTGTTGATAAGGTAGCAGAACATAGCTGTCAGCAGAATACTAATTGAAATTGGTTCTAAGTTTTTGAATTCCATTTTACTCTGAGCCTTAGTAGCTTCATCATTTTTTAGATGGGGGTAATAATAATTCCTTTGACGCTTATTGTGTGGTTTAGAGATCATGTTTGCAAGCATCTAGCACATAGGTCCTCAATAAATAGGAACTGTTAATACTTTCATTTTGATTTAATAATTATTTTATCTTACCCTAGAGACCTGATGAATAAAACTAGAGTGTAGGAGATATTAGAATGTCATTATAGGAAAGGTTAGAACAGAGTATATAAGATTTTGACTAACATAACTTTTAAGTCACTTGCCAATTTTCTTTATTTAGAATATGTAGCAAATGAAATGAGAGAATGTAATTTACATGCCTTTTATTTGTAAAACCCCTTAAAGGTCATCTATTGTAAATTCCTTCTCAGTTCAAAAAATCCCTTCTACAAGCATTCTCAATAGAAGTCATCATCTTAGAAGAGTGATAATATGTGGTCACTGCTTTTTAAAAAGTTGGGGAACGGTGTTTTCTTTAAGCCTATTTGATGGAAAAGTCTTACTTTAAATTTACTTCCTTGATATTTCCACCTATTCATTCTAGGTCTGTTCTTTTACGTGAAACAGCATAACTTCTGGATGAGAGCCTTTTCAGATATTTCCCCGCCTCCAGTTCTTGCTCCCTTACAGTCCATTTTCCAGAACACGGCCAGAGTGTTCTTTACAAAGTACAACTCAGGTCACACCTTTTCCCTTTGGTTCTGTGTCCGTAAACTCACTTAGTTTATTTTATGTTTCCCTCTTCTTTCTGTTAGTCATAAAATAACTGTCCAGTGCCATTAATGTGTCACAGATGAGAAAGTAAGTAAGATTGGATCCTTTCCAGTGTTGCAGATCGGTCTGTCATTAGCTTATCTTTTCACATATCTAAATGTTGAAGCCTGGGTAGTAACCCTAGGTTTCTGCCATTTTTTCTGCTGTTTCTTTTTTCAAAACTTCCAGGGAAACAGTCTTTCTCTGAACCAAAAATCCTAATCTGTTATCCTTCTGCCTTATACCATCCCTACACTGGCTGGTTAGCTTGTTAAGGGGAAAAGGATAACTGCTTAACTCGGATATACTAAATGGGGCAAGTTTTAGCATTTATGCTCATTTTATTAGTAATAAATAATAAAATTTACTAATTTATGTTCATTTTATTTTCAGTTCTGGATATTTAAAGGCCAAACAGTATATGGAAGAAGAAAACTATGATAAAATCATAAGTGAATGCTCAAAAGAAATAGATGCTGAAGGCAAATACATGGCAGAAGCATTATTACTACGAGCTACTTTCTACCTGCTTATTGGCAACGCCAATGCAGCCAAACCAGATTTAGATAAGGTCATCAGCTTGAAAGAAGCTAATGTGAAGGTACATTTAAAACTCTGTGTGCATGTGAAAAATTAACAATAAATAAAAAAGAGGCTTTTAGTATGTTTTACCAGATTTTTGGCATTTTGATTGCCATTTTCCAAAAGACTGTTTTTGTTTAGGAAGGAACTATATACCTAATGATGATTTAGTTGGTACAGTGAAACTGAAACATAAGTATCAGTATAGTTATCTTTAAGTAGGAAAGGTTCTTTTTTTTTCCTATGGCATCTGGTAACTTCCACTTCCCCGTGTAGCCTCTGTCTGCTGTATTGGACTATATTTGGGGTAGGGGTAAGGGTGATACAGCAACACTGTAGGTGATACTGTAAATAACATGCAGTGTGTAGTACAAGGCTATAAAAGGCGTTTAATAAAAATAAACACATTTAATATATTCTGAAAGATTTTATTTTACATGAAGAAAAAACGGGTTCTAAAAATATGATACAGGAATTCCTGTCATGTCTCAACGGTACTGAACCTGAATAGTATCCATGAGGATGTAAGTTCGATCCCTAGCCTCCCTCAGTGGGTTAAGGATCTGGTGTTGCTGTGAGCTGTGGTGTAGGTCGCAGATGCAGCTTAGATGCTGGCGGCTGCAGCTCCAGTTAGACCCCTAGCCTGGGAACTTCCATATGCTGCGGGTGCTGCCCTAAAAAAAGAAAAAATAAATAAAAACACAATATAGAATTATATTGGGAGTTCCCATTTTGGCTTAGTGGAAATGAATCCGTCTAGTATCGTTGAGGGTGCGGGTTCACTCAGTGGGTCAGGGATCCAGTGTTGTTGTGAGCTGTGGTGTAGGTCGCAGACGTGACTTATGTCTCGTGTTGCTGTGGCTGTGGCGTAGGCTGGTGGCTACAGCTCTGATTCTACCCCTAGCCTGGGAACTTACATATGCCGCGGGTACGGCCCTAAAAAAATGCAAAAGAAAAAAAAGAAAAGAAATACACTGAAATATACCAAGAGTTTTTGCAGTTGTGTAGTTGGAACATTTAGTTTTCCAAGTGTTCTTATGTAAGTATGTAGTTAATTTTCATGATTAAGATTTGACAGAGGGACTTGTTGGATTATATGAGCACAGAGGTTAGCCACCAGTTCCTTACAAGTTGGTTAATATCTCTGTTTACTCATTGAATTAAGTGAACACTGGCTTTGTTTACCTCCATTCATTCATGTCTTTTTGTGAAAAATGAAAGTTGTTTTCAAGGCCTAAGTATTTGTTAGCAAATCACCTTAAATTTCTTGTAAACAAAAATAATTTAAATTAAGCATTTATTGGAGTTCTTTTGTGGCCCAGCGGGTTAAGGATCCACCATTGTCACTGCAACGGCTTGGGTTGCCTGCTGTGGCACGGGTTCAGTCCCAGGCCTGGGGAACTTCCACATGCCATAGGCATGGCAAAAAAGTTGAAAGAAAATTTAAATATTTGTTAAAAGTTCTTTTTGGAGTTCCTGCTGTGGCACAGTGGGTTAATGATCTAGCTTGTCTATGTGGAGGCACTGGTTTGAACCCCAGCCTGGCACTGTGGGTGAAGGATCCGTCATTGCCATGATTGTGGCACAGGCCCAAATGCAGCTCTAATCCAGTCCCTGGCCCAGGAACTTCCATTTGCCACAGGTGCAGCAAGAAAAGTCCTTTTCAAAAATGAGATTTTCACGTTGTAGATACCCTAAGTAATAGTTATCTTTAATTCCTGCCGACTTTGATGATTTATAGATATGTATTGTTACATGTCTTTGTTATTGTTGTGAGGGCATTCTTGTTGTTTCATTGAGAAAGATATTTGTATGTACTTTTGCCTTTAAAAAAATTTTAGAAAATAATCCTCTATTATTTCGTGATCATGACTTTGTTTTAACGGCAAGTAGTAATGATGCCTGTTATATGCAGTGTACAGAAATGAGCCCAGAATGGATCAGAGACCTAAATGTTAGAGCCAAAACTATAAAACTCTTAGAAGAAAACGTAGGAGGAAATCTTCAGTACTCTAAGCAGTGGTTTCTTAGGTCTGTCACCAAAAGCACCAGTGACCAAAAAAAGTTTCTTTGGGGGTGGTGAAAATGTCCTAGAATTAGATAGTGGTGATGATTGCACGACTCTGAATATGTTAAAAGGGTGAGCTTTTACGGTATGTGAATTAAATCTCAATAAAGCTGTTATTTAAAAAAATTAGAATAAAAGTAGTAATAATGAATCTTTTCTCATTTTGTGTATATAGCTTCGAGCAAATGCTCTTATCAAAAGAGGCAGCATGTACATGCAACAGCAACAGCCTTTGCTCTCTACTCAGGATTTTAACATGGCTGCCGACATTGATCCTCAGAATGCCGATGTTTATCACCACCGAGGACAGGTAAATTAATTTTCTTATCAAGAGTTCTTATCTTTTAGCTGAGGAGTTTAATTCCATTTTTGAGAATGTCTTAAAGTTTTCTTACATCACTTTTTCATATGAAAATATAGTTGATTTAAAATGTGCTAATTCCTGCTGTATATCAGAGTAACTCAGCCATAACATATATACATTCTTTTTTTATATATACTTTTTTCCATCATGATCTATCCCAGGATATTGGATATAGTTCCCTGTGCTATATAGTAATCTGTTATCACTTCTGATAGCTGTGAACAGAGTATCAAAGTGGTTTACAGTTTGGGTTAGGATTTATTTAGTCCCATGTTGAATATTTGTCCTTGTAATTTTGGTATTGTGAAAGAGAGAAGAGAAAGGCTACAAATGTTGGTTTCCCAGTTCAAGTTTGTTTTTCAGGTATTTCTGCTTCATAGGTTTT
>PVHT021183696.1:5462606-5541271 GCA_004024745.2 Catagonus wagneri
AAGATGTAGCATTTTAAATACACTTATATATCCACAAAGTAATCATAATTTGTTAATGAGTGGTTAAATGAAGTAAATTTTAATAATAAGCAATATACTTTTAACTGCTTAGGGTGGCAGTTACCTAATTTTAACTAAAGTATCTCTTCACATAGGCATTAACAGATCAACAGCAGTTTGGTAAAGCTGATGAAATGTATGATAAATGTATTGATTTGGAACCAGATAATGCCACAACATATGTTCATAAAGGGTATGTATATTTGCGGGTGTCTTCGTTCTAATAAGAAACTAAATTTTTTGCACAGCAATAAGATGGATTTTTTTTTGCCTTTTTTAGGGCTGCACTTGCGGCATATGGAGGTTCCCAGGCAAGAGGTTGAATTGGAGCTGCAGCTGCCGGCCTATGCCACAGCCACAGCAATGCAGGATCCGAGCCGCATCTGTGACCTATATACTACAGCTCACGGCAACGCCAGATCGTTAACCCACTGAGCAAGGCCAGGGATCGAACCCATAACCCATGGTTCCTTGTCGGATTCATTAACTGCTGCACAACGACAGGAACTCCAAGATAGATTTTTTTTTTTTTTTTGGTCATTGAGGAAGGGGATTGTAGTAGAGAGTAGTAGTGAGGTAATTGATGAATTTCTTTTTTTATTATTATTTTTTTTTTGTATTTTTAGGGCTGCACCCTTTGCACATGGGGATTCCCAGGCTGGGAGTCAAATTGGAACTGTAGCTGCCAGCCTATGCCACAGCAACACAGGATCCGAGCCTTGTCTGCAACCCACACCACAGCTCACAGCAATACAGGATCCTTAACCCACAAGCGAGGCCAGGTATCAAACCCAGGTCCTCATGGATACTAGTGAGATTCGTTAACCACTGAGCCACAAACTCGTGATGAATTTCTTAATGCTGTGGATGCTTCACTGTTACTTTGTTTTACTTATCTTCTTTCCTGCCTTCCTTTTTTCCTTTCTCTCGTCCGTCCTTCCTTCCTTCCTCCCTTTCTTCTCTCCCTCCTCCCCCATTTTCTTTCTTTCTTACACCTGTGGCATCCAGAAGTTCTCAGACCAGGGAGTGAATCTGAGCCGCACCGGCCACCTACACAACAGCTGAGGCAATGCCAGATCTTTCACCACAGATCAAACCCGCCCCACCCCAGAAATAATGCTGGATCTTAACCCACTGCACCACTGCAGGAACTCATGTTTCATTCTTATATAACAATTAGGAAATGTGTTATTTTCACTCTAGCTTAAGGACTTCAGTTCTAAACACCCTGTCAACTGTTACTTGTATCCAAATAGAGAAAACGTAAAATAAATTTTTCCAGTCCTAGTGTATTTGAATTATCATTCTAAAACTTCACTTAAATTTATACAAAGTAAAAAATTAATAGCTATGCAAGGTTAGTTAATAATAGCCCAAATCATTGGACACTTTTCAAAATGAGGACTTTAAACTATAAGAACAGTGTAAATTGAGGGGAAACAATTTGATGCTGATTTTATACTCTTTTAGATTTTGTTTTTCCTTGTAAATTATAAGTTCATTGAGAGCAGAGACTGAGTCAGGCTTGGAATCTTATTGATACTGGGCCATAGTCACATCTGACTGCTGTTTTGCATTTGCAGTTTACTTCAACTTCAGTGGAAGCAAGATCTGGATAGAGGTCTGGAGCTTATCAGCAAGGCTATTGAAATTGACAATAAGTGTGATTTTGCATATGAAACCATGGGAACTATTGAAGTACAAAGGTAACTTCTAGAGTCTGTGTCCTCAGGAAATTTAAGGCAGCTCCAGAGATATTTCTTTTCATTCTTCTTGTTATAGACTGGTTAAAGTTTTAATGTGTTAGGCCTTTTGAGGCAAGATTCCCTAGAAACTGTACAACTTTGAATTGCCTTGTTTCATTGCTTTTCTAATTTAAAAGTCACACTTAAAAAAGTTGGTAAAGTCAAGCCTATGCATTAGAAAGGGAAACTTGATCTTTCTCTAATACCTGTTTTCTTAACTCTTTTCACCTGTATTCTGTTAAAAAAAAAAAAAGGTCAGTAGGTTACTTCGTGCAGTGTAGCATCAGGACTGGAAGCCACGTTGCCTGCAGAGCTAGATCCTGCTACAGCCAAGTGACTGGGCAAGTTGCACCATCACCTGTAAACTCGAGTTTTAAAACCAGAGCGCTGAATAAGATTTTTTGCAGTTCTAACTTCCATAACTTACTGTTTTCCGTAAATGTTTATCCAGAGTTGTACTTGAGATCCACCATTAACAGGTGACAGCTGTTTATGCCATAAAATGTAGTGTAGTATATATGCCATTATGATAAGGCATTGCCATCCATTTGAGTATCTACTCTTGGCCAGGTATTGAACTTTAGGTGTTTTCCAAATATTATTTCAGTTGATCTTTACCCCAGTCTTTATAAAGGTTGAGATTATATGATCCTCACTTTAATTGAAAAGTGTAGAAACTGAAGCCCAGACAGGTTAAATTAACAAGAGTATGTGGTGAGTCAGTAGTAGAAAGAGAATATGAGCCTGTATTTCACTGATGCTAAAATAACTGATCTTGACACCATCCACTGTCAGGAACTAGTAGTTGTCTTAATTACTGTCATACAGTCCTTCCTGGGGTCTGCTTTCTCTGCTCTAGGGTAGGCCATTATATATCAGAGTTTTTGTTATTCTTTTGAACCGTTCTAAACTGACACTTGCATGTAAATATTTCTTAATTTTCAGTTTGTTAATGTGAATAAAATATTCTCAGAATAGGACAGAGTAGTAGTTCTTAATCTTTTGAGCAAAAGCACATACAAAACCTTGCATTTTATTTAAGTTGTTCATAGAGCCTAATATTATGTGGTAAATGTACCTTAAGTACCTTACAGACAGGCAAATGACTGTGAGTGAATGAAATTGCTGGTTATTCTAGGATTTAGCTAATCTGCCATCTACCTAATATCTGAACATGAATTCTTGCAATTTAGGTGGTTTTCATTTTGTTTCGTTTTTTTTTTTTTTTTTTAAGGGCTGCTGCTTCAGCAGCATATGGAGGTTCCAGGCTAGGGGAAGAATCAGAGCTGTAGCTGCTGGCCTACATCACAGCTACATCACATGCCGGATCCTTAACCCACTGAGCGAGGCCAGGGATCGAACCCGCAACCTCATGGCTCCTAGTCAGGTTCGTTTCCGCTGAGCCACGACGGGAACTCCAGCATTATTTTGTTAGAAAGAAGCATTTTATTAGCATCATAGCTGAAACTTGACAAGGTCAGGTTCCATGTAACATCACTTATAAACTTCACTGCATTCTCTGAAGTACTTGTTGAATATGAATTTTTTATTCTTTTAGGGGAAACATGGAAAAAGCCATCGACATGTTCAACAAAGCTATTAACCTGGCCAAATCAGAAATGGAGATGGCTCACCTCTACTCACTCTGTGATGCTGCCCATGCCCAGACAGAAGTTGCAAAGAAATATGGATTAAAACCACCAACATTGTAAAATATGGGGGAAGGAAAATGACCCTCTTTTTAGAAGTTTACCCCCTCTTCAACTGAACCCTAAAGACACTGTCATGAACTGTGTTGAATGGTGGAACTTAGTATATCTGTTTGTGCAGTTGTCATTTGTTACATCTGTTTCATGTTTAGATGTTGTGGGAGTGGCTGTTGAAAGTTTGCAGTGTTGCAGCTTTTATTCCCTGTGCAACAAAAGCTTAGAACCTGTTAAAGGGATATTAAAGTAAAGTTGCAAAGAGTACAAATGATAATTGGCCATGCAAATAAAAACTCTGATTTGTTGATTTGGCTTTTTTCCTTGAGGGGGTTAGGGGAGTGATGTTTACAGTTTTTGTCTTGGTGTGCTTGTGTGTGTGCGTGCGTGCGTGTGTATGTGTGACTTAGAGGTTTACAGCATGTTGGCAACACAGTGCTGTAAAATAGTACTCCTTTAGATTTTATTAATCACTTTTAGTTTTTTTTTTTTTTTGAAGGAAACAAAGCTTAAGTGGAGATTTTGATTTTATGGCAGCAAAATTAAGAGACCCTTTAAATTACTGTCAGCATGTACAAATGCTTGTGATTCTGCAGAACGTTAGATGTAGTGGCAACGCTTAAGCCTTCTGACTCCTTTCAACTCAAGTGGATAATGTATGTCATTCTTAAAATCCATAACAGATGGTTTTCACGCACTACATTATGCAGAAGCAAGATATTCTAACTGATAATGTGCTAGAAGACTTGAGTATTAATGGGACAGTGGACCAGGCAAAAGGTAAGATAAAATGGATATGTTTATAATTGCCCATGGCTACTTTCTACAGTGGGTACTATTTAATAGTGTACTTTTTAAAGAAAATGCAGGTTGGTTGTATATGTAAAGTATGATAAGTAATTAAAAATTTCTAAGGAAGAAAATGTGGCTAAAAGCTCAAAAGGATACAACTTTCAAAGCCAGAAGCATATATTTCCTGAAATGACAAGTTTAATGCTTCTCAACTTTGGCTACATGTACTTAAAAGAGATCTTGAGCCAGTATTTTCAAAGATGCTGAACTTTGGTCTCTAAGGTCTGGCAGGGTGCCCATGTCCAGGGCTTCACGAGTGATGCTGACAGTTTTTGTTTTGTTCCTTTTATCTTTACCTCACCCTCTTACCTAGAATCACTTTACGTGTTTTCCAGTTGTCACTTTTATAGATGATCCTTATGCTTATGCTGGATTTTTCTGGTGGGGGGAGAGATTAGTTGTTTTTTTTTTAGGGCCGCACCCTCGGCATATGGAAGTTCCCAGATTAGCGGTCAAGTTGGAGCTGTAGCTGCTACCCTACACCACAGCCACAGCAAGGCGGGATCTGAGCCACATCTACAACCTACACCACAGCTTTCAGCAGTGCGATATCTTTAACCCGCTGAGTGAACCCATGGATCAAACCCACATCCTCATGGACATTAGTCAGGTTTGTTAACTGCTGAGCCACGACAGGAACTCTTAGTTGTGCTCTTAAAAAGTCTCTGGTTTTGAGATGTTCAGGGTGGGGAGTGGTTTACTTAAGTCTGAGTATAACAAAAGAGCAAGCCTTCAGTTGTACTTTGCTGGAAATGAAATCTAATTAGAGTTTACATTGTTGGAAGTAAATGAGCTTTTTACCTCTGTTTAAAAGGGCCTTTTATCCTATTGAAACCAAAACGATTTTATCTAAAATGCTATTTAGAAGCTACTAAAAATGACTTCCTTCCAAAGTCAGGAAAATATTGAGGAGCCTAAGTAATTGGTGGGGACAGTTAACATAATGTAAGACGGTTTGTATAGTGGAAAGTTTTAGAGCTCTGCATTTTAGTTCTTAAATTATGCACCTACTATAAGCCCTGAATACAGAAACGTTCTACATCTCCGAGTAGTCTATGACTTAAAAAAAGTTTTTATTCGCATGGCTGTATTATAGTAACACTGATATTTTGTCTTTTCCCTTTCTACCCCTTGGGGTGGGGTAGAAAAGCACAAAGGAAAATGAAGCATGTGCCATTCAATACTATCATTCCAAATCCTCATGGACTGTTGCCTGTTCTGAAAAATATTTGAAACTGCACTGAAAGATGCATCTCTATCTTTTCTTTTGTAAATGACCTCACATGTAAATTCACAAAATAAATATTACATTGAAGCTTTTCTATTTATTCTTTAAATAGGAAGATAGGCAGTTTATTCATCTACCATAGTATTGGGTAAATTCATAATCACTCTCATGTGGGCTCAAACTAACTTTGAAAATAGGGACATATTGGACACATTAGTATAGGAAGCAAAAAAAGTTTGGGATATGAAAGATGGAGTTTTCCATCCTTCCTACTGTTGAAACAAAGTTCTACAAAGAGCTAGTAGGGCCAACTTATTATTCCTACCTATACTTTACCCATACCTGCAATGACCTGGAAGGTTACCAATTAGATCTAAGCCTGTGACTAAGTTTATCCTCAAATTGGTTTTGCCACCGAGTTTTGATCAGTTTTCAACCACTTGGAGTCTTCAAGAAAGGATGCCTGAAAAAATCATGAGTATTTGTGTGAACGGGGAGTGGATCTCAAAGCACTAGTAAATGGCTTTGGCTTTAAAACAATTCAAATAGAACTTTCTGCCCTGTGGAGATCCAACTTGTAGGTGAAATAGTGTTTTTTCCCAGGAGAGCTCAATTGTTATATTTATTTTATGGCCACACCTGCAGCACGTGGAAATTCCTGGGCCAGGGTTGAACTAGAGCTGCAGCCACAGCAACACTGGATCCCAACCATTTCTGCAACCTATGTCGCAGCTTACAGCAGTGGCAGATCCTTAACCCACTGACCCAGGAATAAAACCCACGTCCTTACAGAGACTATATTGGGTTCTTAACCCACTGAGCCACAAAGGGAACTCCCATCTTCTTAAGACTGTTTATAAATGGAGAGACTAATTTACCCAGGAAATTTTTTTTTTTTTTTTTTTTTTGCTTTATCTAGGGCCGCACCCGTGGCATATGGTGGTTCGGAGGTTCCCAGGCTAGGAGTCTTTTTAACAGGAGCTGTAGCCGCCGGCCTTCGCCACAGCCACAGCAACGCGGGATCCGAGCCGCGTCTGCAACGTACACCACAGCTCACGACAACACTGGATCCTTAACCCACTGAGCAAGGCCAGGGACCGTGAGCAAGGCCAGGGATCGAACCCGCAACCTCATGGTTCCTAGTCAGATTCGTTAACCACTGAGCCACGACGGGAACTCCTACCCAGGAAATTTTTGAGCACATAAGTAATAATTACTCAAGGCTATCCTGGATAAATTGGATTGTATGGTCTTGTATTTATAAGGAGATGATACAGGAATGGTGATGGGAGGGGATAATAATCCTAGCCTTAGTTCTCTGTAAAACTTATTTGTGAACAAAGTGATAAGAATTTTAACTTAATCTATTTGCAAGCCTTAATACCTGGAACTTGTGAATGTTACCTTATATGGTAAAAATGGACTTTGAAGATGTGATTAAGAAGTTTGAGGAGTTCCCATCATGGCTCAGTGGTTAACGACTCCGACTAGGAACCATGAGGTTGCGGGTTCGATCCCTAGCCTTGCTCAGTGGGTTAACGATCCGGTGTTGCCGTGAGCTGTAGTGTAGGTTGCAGATGCAGCTCGGATCCCGCGTTGCTGTGGCTGTGGCAAAGGCCGGCAGCTACAGCTCCTGTTAGACCCCTAGTCTGGGAACCGCCATATGCCATGGGTGCAGCCCTAGATAAGGCAAAAAGACAACCACTCAGACTTCACTGGTGCTATTTTAAAAAACAAAAACAAAAAAAAGAGAATGTGAGATGAGGAAAATAGCCTGGGTTATCTAGGTATCCTCCAGATGTAATTATATGTGTCCATATAAAAGGGAGATCTCAGGCAGAATAGAAGATAGTGTGGCAACAGGCAGAGATCCAAGTGATGTGGCTACAGGCCGAGGAATACCAGCAGCCACCAGAAGCTGGAAAGGCGAGAAGAAATAGATTCTACCCTAGAGCAGATCATTGTCCTGATGACACCTTGATTTGGGCCCAGTGAAACTGATTTTGGACTTCTGGCCTTCAGAACTGAGTAAGTTTCTATTGTTTTAAGCAACTTAAATTTGTGTTAGTCTGTTATAGCAGTCTTAGGAAATGCTATTGGCTATTGTGTAGAAGGCAGCTTATAATTTAAAGAAATTCTTTTGAGCATCACAAAGTTCAGCATGCCTTTATGTGCACTTAAATTTTGGCTAAAGGTGTTTAGGCAAGGATTGGAGGTTTAGTCAAAAGCTGGGGCATTTGTGATATAATATTATAGTATTATCACCAGGCCAAAAGTCTGCTCTTCCTGAGGGAGAAGGTTGAGAGGGAGAAAACTGAGATGTCTCTGTCAGTACCTACAAGAACCACCAAAAGGAAGAAGCTGTGGTGCCTGGTACCAGCCAAAGGAGAAGTTCAAGGTGAAAAAAGGCTGCAGACTCACATGACAGCTACCTTTCAGAGCACAGGGACACGTGGCTCAGTTTCTCCAGTTCTTTTGCTGGCACTGTAAGACAATATGACTGTGCAAGTGCTGACCTAGAGGCCACAGAAGAGTCTGGGAGGTAGATAGAGCTTCTAGAGCAAATAGAGGGGAGGAAGACCGTAACTAAAACTGCTTCCTGGACACCGTTTTGGGGGATGGGAAGTTTAAAGCAAGGGATACCAGGTAAGCCAGTTAAAATTTTCTGCACAGATGACCCATGCTCTAAATTATCAGTGAGCTGCTACATTAAGGAAATGTTATCCTATTTTACTTCTCAGAGTATCTGTTCTATGTCAAAAGCTGTGGAGGGTCTAAGAGTTTACCCTTCTTGGAAACTACTGTTTCATGAATGCTAGCAGAAGATGAGAGATCCTGGGTTAGAGACAATGGACTTAATTACATACAGCATGGTAAGCAACAGGAGCTTCATGTTCACTTTGCACCCCACATCCCGCAGAGGTGACCTGGAATAGTCTAGGTAGAGACTGCACATGGAGTGTGCGTCTGTATCAGAGCTGAGGAACTCTGAGCTTAGGAATCCCAAATTTTAATGAGCTGGCTACAAGCAAATCTGTCTGACTTCTGCATCAGAGGGAAACATTGTTTTTATTATACTGGTTAATAAACAGAGCTGTCATTTTATGCTCCAGAAGGAGACAGTTTGTATCTTCCAAAGCTCTTCAGTTTTTAAAAACATCTCTGAACAGTCTGAAAGAAAAGCTATCAGTGCCTCTGTCTGTAAGAGAGGCAGAGACCTTAGACCCATGGAGAACTGATTACCCATCTCTCCATGTTCTTAGCTTTTATTAATTCATCTCAAGCTTAATCTTTCACAAATTTAGAGGATGACAATGTCTGTTTTGGACAATAGCATGGTACAGGGAAAAGTATTACTGGCCTGAGCATCAGGTGACCTTGGTTCCAGCACAGCTTTCCACTGTGATTTTAAGTAAATGAAGGTCCCATCCAGCCCTAAATTATATGAAGCTACATCATGTCCTAGATCTTTCCAGATTAGAATCCTTTAGGGTAAGGAAACCATTCCAGAATATGTGTTTATTTAGCCCGAAAACTGGCAAATGTACAAGTACAAACTGTAGGAATGAAATCACTCCAACTCAACATTTACTGAGCACCCATGAAGTGGCTCAAGGAGCTCTAAAAGTAGGGCATTTTGGTGTTTAAAGTTATATACACTGTGGTAAGAAAACACGTGACAGTAATAAATTCTGACAGGCCTTGAGTAATAATTAGGATTTAGGTTAAAAGCTTTCTAGAAGATGGAGATACCAGAAAAAACTACATGGAGGGCTGTCGTGAGTCTGAGCTGAAAATAAGACATCCAAGTTAGTTAGTGTCCAGAAAGATGAAGCTATTTTGTTTTTTTAAATCAGTGAGGAGATGCCAATGGAACTACATGTTTGAGAAGTATCAACATATATTTAAGACCATAGATGAGACTATATCTAGACAAAAAGGACTAAAAATAAAACTGGAAAACATCAACATCTAGGGGACAAAGGTGGCAATAAAAAAGTGGTCTAAGAGATAGTTAAGGCCAAAGTCACATGGGTGCTGTTGGGTTCAAGGGGCCAAATGGACAGGTCTGTAAATAGATCATTAGTAGTCTTTTTTTTTTTTTTTTCCTGCCATGCCCACGGCGTGCAGAAATCTCCAGCCAGGGATCAAACCCATGCCATAGCAGTGACAAAGCTGGACCCTTAACCACCAGGGAATCCAGATTATTAGTAATCTTTGCCAGACAAATGTCACTAGAATGGTGAAGGAGGAATCTGAGGATGCAGGTTCAATCCCTGGCCTCGCTCAGTGGTTTGAAAACGGATCCGGCGTTGCTGTGAGCTGTTGTGTAGGTTGCACACAGCTTGGATCTGGTGTTGCTGTGACTGTGGCATAGGTGGGCAGATGTAGCTCCAATTCGACCCCTAGCCTGGAAACTTCCACATGCCACAGGTATGGCCCTAAAAAGCAAAAAAAAAAAAAAAAAAAAATGAAATCTGGGGCCATGTTATACTTTCTAAGAATAAAATATTACATACTAATAGAAGATGCCTACTTCATTTTCTTTCATCGTCCTCAAACACACCAGAAGGCAAGATGACCTGCATTTATAATGAAATACAAAAACAAGGTTTAGATTCCATCTGGCACTACCTGTTAGTAAGAATGCTCTATTAGGTAAAGTGTCTTCAAAGAGGAAATCAGAAAATACCTTGAGACAAATAAAAATAACACAGCTTTCCAAAGCCTACGGGATGCAGTAAAAATAGTTCTAAGAGAATTTTATAGCGACAGCAGGCCTACCTCAAGAAACAAGAAAAATCTCAGCCTGCCTACATCTAAAAGAATTAGTAAAAGAACAAAGCCCAATGTCAGCAAAAGGAAGTAAAAGATTAATGAGGAAATAAAATAGAGACCAACGACAGCAACAAAAACAATATAAAGGATCAGTGAAACCAAGAGCTGTTTTGTTTGTTTTGTTTTGCTTTTTGGGCCACACCTGCGGCATATGGAAGCTCCCAGGCTAGGGGTCCAATTGGAGCTACAGCCTACACCACAGCCATAGCAACTTGGGATCTAAATTGTGTCTATGACCAACACCACAGCTCACAGCATTGCTGAATCCCCAACCCACCAAGCAAGGCCAGGGACCGAACCCGCATCCTTGTGGATCCTAGTAGGGTTTGTTGACCACAGAGCCATAAAGGGAACTCTGAGAGCTGGTTTTTTTAAATATAAAATTGACAAGCCTTTAGCCAAGCTCTTTAAGAAAAAAGATCCCAAATAAAAGAAAGACAAGAAATTACAACCAACATCAAATTCTGAAAGTCATGAGACTACTATGAACAATTATATGCCAACGCATGGGACAACCTAAAAGAAATAGGTAAGTTTCTAGAGATGTACAATCTTTCAAGAATCAATTGAGACGAAACTGACAATCTGATCAGTAGTGAAACTGAATTAGTAATCAAAAAACACCCAGCAAACAAAAGTCCAGGACAGGACGGCTTCACAGGGAAATTCTACCAAACATAAAAGTTAGACCTATCCTCAAACTATCTCAAAAATTGAAAAGAAAACACTCCCCCACATTCATTCTGCAAGGCCAGCTTCACCCTGATACTAAATCAGACAAAAGACCCTACCAAAAAAAAAACCTTACAGGCCAGTAACTCATGACTATAAATGCAAAAATCCTCAACAGAGTATTGGCAAACCAAACTTTCTATAATCAATAAAAATATATTTTTTAAGATGAAAGCAAAACCTTTTTCACACAGACAAAAGCTAAAACAATCATCAGGACACCTATATTACCAGAGAGGTTCAAGTCTTCCACACAGAAGGAAAATGGAAGATCTTCTCTAATGAGGAGTGCCAGAGAAGATAAATATGTTTGGTAAACATAAAACACTTTTACTGACTTTAAAGCCAGCAGTCTTTTAAATAAACAAAAATAGCAATGTGTTTTAGGGTTTACACATGTTGAAGTACAATATATGACAATAAAAAAGGAGTGAAATGTAGTCCAATCCTGTAAGATTCTTGCATATCAAGTTTAGATGGACTTAAAGATAGACTATGACATGTTAAGGATGCATACTACAAACCCTAGAGGAGTAATTAAAATAACACCTCAAGGAATTATAGTTTATAATCCAATAAAAGAAAGTGAAACAAAGATACTCAGTTAATCTGAGAGAAAGGAGAAGAAAAGGACATGGGGAACAAATGAGATAAATACAAAATTTTTAAATGGTAGTCTTTTTTGTTTTTTTTTTTGCCACGTTGGTGGTATGGATAAATTCCTGGGGCCAGAGATTGAACTCAAGCCATGGCAATGCCAAGTCCTTAACTGATACACCACCAAGGAACTCGAAAAATGGTAGATTTAAATGCAACAATATCAGTAATCACATTACACATAAATGACCCAAAAACTTCAGTTAAAAGGCAGACTGGCAAACAGAGTAAAAATGCATGATCCAGCTGTACATAAAAGAAATCCACATTAAATATGAAGACGTGAATAAGTTAAAGTTGAAAGAACTGATGGGGAGATTCCCGGTGGTCTAGTGGTTAATGATTCTGTGTTGTCACTGCTATGACTCAGGTTTGATCCCTGGCCTGGGAATTTCCACATGCTGCCAATGTGGCCAAATTAACAAGCAAATAAATAAAAAAAAATTTGTTTTTTAAATAAATGTTTTTGAAAAAAGAATTGATGGTGGGAATTCCCTCTGTGGTGCAATGGGATCAGAGGCATCTCTGCGGCACCAGGACGTAGGTTTGATCCCCGGCCCAGCAGAGCCAGTTAAAAAATCTGGTGTTGCCACAGCTATAGCACAGGTTGCAACTATGGCTTGGATCTGATCCCTGGCCCAGAACTCCATATGCGGTAGGGCAGTCAAAAAAAAAAAAAAAAAGAACTGATGGGGAAAGATATATCATGATAATACTAAGCAAAAGAAAGTTGGACTGGGAGTCCCTCGTGTCTCAGTGGTGCTGTTACTATTGTGGCCTTGGTTATAGTTGTGGTGCAGGCTTGACTCCTAGCCCAGGAACTTCGATATGCCATGAGCATGGCAAAAAAAAAAAAAAAAGTTGGACTGGCATTACTAATATCAGACAAAATCCCTCGAGGGCAAAAATAGTAGAGGTAAAGTATTTCATAATAAAAAAGGGCCAACTGATCACAACAATATAACAGTCCTAAATATGTACCTAATTAAGAGAGCTTCAACATAATTGAAGCAAAAAATGATAGAACTGTAATGAGAAACAAGACAAATCCACAATTATACTCAGAAATAGCAACACCTCTATTAATAACTGATAGAAATTAGACAAAAAATAATTACAGATAGAGAATACTTAAAACCGTTATCACCAGTGTGACTTAGTGGACACTTAGAGAATGTTCCACCTATAACAGCAGTTGAATACACATTCTTTTAACTGCACATGGAACATTTATTAAGATAGTGCACATTCTGGGCCATAAAACAAATCTCACAAATTTAAAAGGAGTCAGATTATACAAGGTATGTTACCTGGCCACAATGGAATCAACTTCTCAGACAGCTGGTGGTTAGACATTTACCAACCCCTGCTACCTATAACATACATAAACAAAATCTCAATGGAATTCTTTATTTTTAATTGTGCAAAAAGATTCTAAAAACCACCAGGCTAAAAACTTGGCTTTGGCAAACTAAAAGTGCTATTAGGAAAAAAAGCAAAAAGAAGGAGAGACATTCAGACACTCACCCCTATCATGGATATCTTTTGCAGAGATTCATACTTAAAGTTGCCTTGACCAAATCATGCCACTACCATTCTCCCTGAGGCTCACTGCTGAAAGAGGAAGAGTGGGGCTGCCAAATCCTCTAGCAAACACCAGGGATCCATCACCTTGCCTTCCATATCTACTCACAGACCAAACACGTACCTTTAAGGGACTGCTCACAGACCAAGTTTTCTACATAATGGGTTCCAACTCTAGCAATGAAATAAGGGTTCATGACATACATATATTTGTATAAGGTGAAATCAACCATCATGATACCATCTGATGCTTTTACTAACTGCTTTGAGGCAACTTAAGGATGGAAGGTTTACAATGGTCCCCTCCTCCTGCTCTTCAGTGCCAGCCTGAGTCCTTTCTTGACTATTTAACATGATGTGGAGAATGTCAGCATCAGCTGATGCTCCATCATCTCTAGGGAGCTTCCACTTCCAAGAAGGGAAAAGACTGAAATTTAATTAAAAAAAAAAACAAAAAACTCCCATTAAAGAAATCAGCATGGAATTGGTTACGGTGCACAAACGTATCTTCCTGTTTCATGACATGCTGGAAACATAAATATTAGGGCTTTTTCACCTCCACTGCATAGAGGTCTGATCGCTTCTGGCTAAAAATAGGGATTTGCTGGCGTATTTCAGCCAATTTCTTCAGGTCTGCAACAACAGGAAAGCGCACTATTAAGTAAGATGTAATGCCTTACTGACCAACAGGAATTTCTTCCCCAAACTGTATAAAAAAACCCCAGAGCCTCAGCAAGTAACTTACTTATAGGCCTTACTTATAGGCCTTGTCTAGAAGCACAGACAACCTGACACTGACCCTTGAGTCATTTCAAAATCAACCAAGAAAACTCAGGTTGATGCATAGCCCCAGGGCTTGGCCAGAGAACCAAGGGTAAATGAGGTGAGTGGGGCATAAAGGAGCCCCTCCAGGTGATGGGATTGCACAGCTATGCAATCTGGCCTCAGAGCAATGAGGACACCAGAGACCTAAACTAGGCCAAAGCAAATCTTACCAATGTCTGAATACACGATCTTTTCTTCAGTGCCAGCTTTGGCGAGGACCTCCCCCCTGAAAAAGATTAAGGGGAGAATGAGTGGGTTCTGATGTTACTGATATTCAGGATCTCTGTGTTTTTCCTCCCCATCTCACTGGCCAGAGAGAAAGAAATCTGAGATTTAAAACAAGAAGGGGCATAAATTCCTATTCTACCATTTAAGTAGCTATGTGGCCTTATAGCAAGTCCTCTAGAACCTCCATTTCCTAATCTATAAAGTGGAAAATAAGAGCTCAGTGAGGACTTAGTGAGAAAACTATGGAGTATATTTTGTAAACTGCAAACTACTAGGAAATGGTAGTTATTCCAAGATATGATGGAAAAAATTTTCACATATTGAGGTATGGGAAGTCATTCTGGCTTATACATCATTTAACATAAACTTTATGCTAACTAGAACAGCCTCTTGTGTCCTATGAAATAAACAGTGTACACCTGATTTAGCCATTAAAGAAAAAGGTGCACTATCCAGTTATCCTGTTATGGTTTGGCCACACCCACAGCATGCAGATGTAGAAGTTCCCAGGCCAGGGATCGAACCCACACTACAGCAGCAACCCAAGCCACTGCAATGACAACACTAGATCCTTAAGCCATTGTGTCACAAAGGAAATCCAAGAATATCTGTTTTGAAGATAGAGCTAAATGCCTCCCTTCCTGGGATATCAATGCCAGTACTCCTTCTAATTGCTATGTATGTGCTGATCTTTTTTTTGAAATCTTTAAGGAATGTACCCCTGTCATATTTGATGTGCTTTGCAGTGACAATATATAAAACTATGCTGCAAATCATGCTTCTTTGGAGCAGTTCCTCAGAGCTATCTGAGAGGCTATCTCCTAGGCTACAGTCCTCAGTTTGGCTTGAATAAAACTCTTCTCTATTCCTATTATAGATTATTTATTATTTCCATCGACAGATGTAAACATCTGGGAATAGAGCCACCTATAACCAAGAGGAAGGTCTTCCCTGTCCCCTCGTGAGTACACTGACGACCCCTTTCCAGGAGCAGTCTGGCTCTGCTTCTTCATGCCTCCCAAGGCTTCTACCCCCTCCCCCCAAGGATGGTGAGGCTGTCTGCCTGGATCTCTGGGCTTATGCCTGTGATCCCTGGATCCCTATGTTAATGGCTTTAGGGTTTTGAGGGAAAGGCCATACGGAGCCTCAGTAAAAGTGACAGAACAATACCCTGGCAGGAACCCCACACTTGGAAACAGCAACACTCCGTAAATCTGAGGAAAGGCTAATTTAGAAAACTATTTCCAGTGCTGAGTCTCTTGGCCAAAACAGGGCTTCAAAAACATATCTGTGAAATGATATTCCTCCAGCGCACAAAACAAAGTAATCTGATTCAACAATTTGACATAACTGGTTCCATTTACCAGATGGCCACAGATTTTTTTTGGCACAGTGAGCTACGAACACCATCATTAACGCCATTTAACTCAATCATTTTCTAGTCTCTTCTGTTTCTTCCCCCACTTGTTCTGGCATTCAAAGACCACTATGTTAACCCCAGGCTCCTATCCCAATGCTGATATAGGCCAGAGGGCCCCCAGGCCCAACCACGGGGCATTCAGACAAGGAAGAAATCAAGATAAATCTTATACAACTACTTTGTGTCAGAAGGAGCCAGCTTGATCAGTAACAGAGTTTATCAGAACTAGCCGGGAAGCAGAGCTGCTCAAAAGGTCAGGAAGCCCATCACCAGCATCTGAGCAGAAGAACTTGAGTCAAGTTTAAGAAAATTTGCAAACCAATTCAATACTTCCAGTCTTCCGATTACTCCAAATCCTAATGTGGCAGAGGCTCACTGGGAATCTCTCACTGGTCACATCTTCCTTTTGGGGGGGGCGGGGGGGCTGCGCCCACCAAATATAGAAATTCGCGGGCCAGGGGCTGAACCTGCACCACAGCAGTGACAACACCAGGTCCATAACCCACTGAGCCACTAGGGAATCTCACTGGTCATATCTTCCCACCACACACCTTAATCTGTGGGTCCTACAAAGTCAGAAAAGAGAACTTTAGGAACCCCACAATGACATTTAAACCTTCCTCAGCCTTGTTACTGGTATATTTACTCTGCAATTTTAGGAACATACATGTGTGTGTGTCTGTATGATTACAGACATATGAGAAGGAGTATGGATCCAAACCAGTTCTAGGCACTTTATCCTGTGAACTTCAAGTCTACCATCTATAAAGTGGGATAAATAAAGATATATCCCTGAAAGGTCAAACTGAGATAATGTGTGAAAGTAGGAGGTAAAGTGTACAAATGTTGGTAAAATATGTCTAACATAGGACTGTCTACGCATCTGAGCAGACGTCCATACTGGTTTCACTAAGTAATAAAATGCTTTACCCTCTCACAGAGGACAAGTTCACAGTTCCCCACAATTCAACCCATCCTCCATCTCCTCTAATCATTATCCAGGAAGCAAAATCCTGACCCTGCAGCTCATTCCTGCCCCAGGACTAGTGACCCAGGCTAAACTTTAACCAAAAGCCGGGAGTTGGGGAGCCTCTTTTACTAAAACCACAACCTCTTACTGCTGCCTTGTTTCCACGTCTGGGTGACGATGAAAGCCACTTAGAAACTGAGAAAAAAGCTTAATTAAGCACTCAGTCAGGAGAGCAAGACCACTTCTCTCTCACGTAGTTTTCAAGTGGAAGCTTCTCTCACAGAGAGAGCCAGCAATCTGGCAGGCATGTGGAGATTTGGGGGTGGAGGGAGGGCAAGGCCAGGCAGGAATCAGACAACCACCTGCCCAGGTGCCACATCCCTCAATCTCCCAGTGAGCCTTTTCCAACTCACCAAGGACTCACAACGGTGCTGTGTCCCCAGGCGACATAGGAGGCTTTGTCATCCCGGGCAGGAGATGCTGTGGCCACGTACAGCTGATTATCAACAGCCCTGTAGTCAATGGACAGAAAAGTGGTAGTAAATCATATATCATGGGTCTGCAACTTTTTTTTTTAACCCTATGTATGCAGACCTTTCTTTCAAAAACTAAGAACAGGCTGGCTCAGATGTGGAAGAAAACATCCAAAGCCATGGAACCCTCTTTTCAAAAAAGATAATTTTTTTTGGTGTCTTTTCTCATTTTTAGGGCCACACCCATGGCAAATGGAGGTTCCCAGGCTAGGGGTCTAATCGGAGCTGTAGCCACCGGCCTACGCCACAGCAATGCAGGATCCAAGCCGTATCTGCGACTTACACCACAGCTCACAGCAACGCCGGATCCTTAACCCACTGAGCAAGGCCAGGGATCGAACCTGCAACCTCATGGTTCCTAGTTGGATTCATTTCCACTGCACCACAACGGGAATTCCTCAAAAAAGATCTTATTGCATAAGCCAGTTCTCAAATGGGGCTATTTTGTCCAGCAGGGGACATTTGCCTGTGTCTGGAGACATTTCTGACTGTCACAACTAGGGGACTGCTATTGGCATCTAGTGGACAGAGACCAGGGATGCTGCTAAATATCCTACAAGGCACAGGACAGCCCCCACAACAAAGAATTATCTAGTTCAAAATGTCAATACTGCCACAGTGGAGACAGCCTGACCTGAGCCATCCTGTAATGTGTAAAAGCAGAGCTTCTCTGGTTAATGCAGTCAAGGTGCAAGGACTGGCCGTGCTGGGCAATGCACCTTGCAGAGCTGCAGGGCAGTCCCATCATCTCAAATTAGGCAAGAATTCTAGATGGTACACCAAGCCACCTGACCGAGGAGCTCTCTGGGCTCTAGCAACAGATCATGCCAGGTCATGCCAGTCTCTCCCAAGCTTTCCGGGCTTTCAACAAGGCAGCATTTATTAATGTTTATGGTATTATACAGACATAGGTATATATGCCTTAGGGAAGGAAGACATACCTTCCCTACCTTTCACCACGCAAGCAGCCAAACACTTCTACATCCCCTTCCAATAAAAATTACCATCATCTCTAGAAGTGAGCAGAATGGCTACCTCTAGAATGAGGGAAGGGGAGTTGAGATTGGGAAGGAGCAAAAGGGAGCATTTCAAGGGGCTGGCAATGTTCTAGACACTGATCTTTGTCACAAGTGAATACATATGTAAAAATTCACTGACATACAGTACTTAAAATAGTACTTCAATAAAACTTTAAAAAAATGGAAAAAACGGTACACTTTTTTGTACATATATAATGCCTGTTTTTAAATGAAAAAACTCAGTTTTAATGAAAAAAGCCATCATCTCTAATCAGCATTTCATGGTTTGCAGAGCACTTCATGGAGTCATACTCTTTTTCCCTTTCACGTTACACCGGCTGCTGTTACCTGCCCTTCTCAGCCTCAGCGGACTAAGGAAACAGCAACCGTGACAGGCATAATGTGCCTGTGCAATGCTCAGGACCTACAGAATAGAAGCACAAGAACTTATGAGGAGTTTCTTGGCAGAGCACCTAGACTAGCAGGATGTTGAGGAGGATGTGTAGGTTAAACACACAATCTGGGTAGCACAGGGTCAGGTGAGCACACAAATCTCTCCCCAGGGCTGTCAGACTAAAAAGTCACCCCTGCCTTTTCCTTGGCTTCTGGGGTTCTGGAAACATACATTCCGTGAGTCTCCAATTCTGTATAAAAGCTGCTGGCAACTGTGACAGAGAAGCCAGTCCATATCTGATTACAGAAAAATGAAATCACTGTCTATTTGTTGCAGTAAATGCTCTTGGAAATGCAAAAATCAGATTCCCCCAAATCCATGAGACTGGTGCTGTGGCTTCTGAGGAGAAGGTACCCTATAGCAGAAGCCCTCCGTTTGCACTGAAAGACAAAAAGATTCATCTTTTTGCTGCAGGTAGATGCCGGGCATCCTGAGTCAGAACAGCAATCCATGAAGGGAAGGTTGGTGCTTCCACCAAACTGGAAATGTTTTCACAAAGAAACACTGAGATGCTCGAAACTATGCTTTGGATGCTTTCTTACCGGCCTCGCTGAAGCAGCTCCCAATGCGCTGGTCCGGTGGTCAAATTAAAAGCTCCAGGATATACCAACAGCTGGCAGCCTTGAGGGGAGAAAGGCCAATGAAGAGCCAATGAGGTGAACACCCAACCAATTAGCCCCTCCCTCTGTTCTTTACCCAGTGGGGACCACACTCAAACTTCCCCAAGCCAAAAGGTTCAGCACCATTAAGCCTGGCTCTAAATCTCTCTAGAGACACAAAACATTCACACGCAAGAAGAGAGGTACTGACAACCAAAACCACAACCACTTTAACAAAGTGGAGAGTTATCATTCCAATTCTTCAGCACCATATGGTCAGCTCCAAAGGCCAAGGACCATGTTTTGAGTGCCTGTCAACTGAAATGAGGAGCAGGCTAGCTGCTCTACTGCTTACTGCTAAGACTCAACTGAGACTGCAGATCCATGTGCCTCCACCTTTTGCTAAGCAGGGAGTCAAACCGTTTGCACCCACTTTACTTCAAGTGACAGACAAATGGGAATCAGGATATCTTCAGCAGTCCAGTAGGGATGCTACTGTTTGCTGGCTACCACACGAAGAGCTTTAAAGTTATCTCTGCTTAATCCTCACACCACTCCCATGAGAAAACTACACTGCTCTAGAGATCAAATAATTTACCCAAAGGACGGTGCCAATTAAGGAAAAAAACTGGAACCAGAATCCAGATCTTCTGATCTGGCTCAGTGCTTCTCCAGGATGTTAGGACACCTTCTGGACCAATATGTCACTAACTACATTTCTACTGCACCCAACATCTAGAACTAGCTAGTGACTGGTAAAAGCCAAGAGTGCAGAGACCATTTCTACCAGGCCCTGAGTGACTCCTTCCAAACACAGTAGCAGGGAGGGCCCAAAGTGTAGAGCTGGTGTTTGGTTTAGGAGCTCGGCTCCTGCCATAGCTGGGTGGTGTGTTAAATGACAAACTCCAGGGAACACATCGTCCATATGTAGCAGAAATCTGAGAAACCAGATGGGGGTGGAGACGGTAGCACCTACCTTCCAGGTTTTCTGATTAAGGGTTCCCTCTTCCTACAAATACCAGCCCAAATCAAACCTCCAAGAACCCGCACAACACAACCGCAGTTCTGCCTCACCTCTCTGTGCATAGATTTGTGCCAACTCTGCAAAGCGGATGTCGTAGCAGATACCCAGGCCCACTCTGCAGTAAGCTGTTTTCCAAACAGAAAATGTACAAGCAGAAAGTTAACCTCCTGCAGTATGGTGCAGCAGGGGAAAGCCTCCACAATCTAATGATCACAAAACACTATGTCAGGAATACAGTAACGCAGGGCCCAAGGGTGGAGAAAATTTATAAGCTTATTCCTGCTTGGGCTTCACCTCATGAAGACATCATTTACATCAGCAGAGATGAGAAATTCATTGTAACCGAATGCTTCTAAGTAGGAGATGTTCAGTCATGGCCTAACAGGTATGAAGCTGTCATATTAACAAAAGGCTGTGGCCAAGCAGAGAAGCAAAATCACGTCCAACCCTTAGTTTCCATTCAGCCCACCCTTTTTAGGTCTGACCCTTCTCCACCCTTCTCACGGTGGGTCTTAAACAGGTTTTGCAAAGAAGCTGGGAAGGGACATAAGAGAAAAACAAAGGACACCTGATCCTCTTCTACAAGGACTGCTTACTAAAAGAGGTGAACTTAACGGTACATACGCGTCTCAAATGTGGAGAAACTATCACCAGGACTCAGTGTTTTAGATTCTTGAAATGTGATTTTTCCAGGAACATCAATGTCAAACAGATGGAGCTGCATCACAAATAACGGGTTTGGTTACCTCTTTTCTGGCAGGGTTCACAGCAACAGTAACAGACATCTTTCCATAGCCTGCTATAGGGGGTGTTCTGCGGTTAATGTATAAACAGCACCCCCAACCTGCCCACAACCCACCTGACAAGCTGACCAACATCGTATCAAAATGAATTCTGACACAGGAAACTGGAAAAATGATGCTGTAGGTTTTACGACCCTTCTTTCCTTGCTGGTGGGCAAATCAACATCTAGGCTTCTTATGAAGAGCAATTACATGTTGATTTTTTTTTTTTTTTTGTCTTTTTGCCTTTTCTAGGGCCGCACTCGTGGCATATGGAGGTGCCCAAGCTAGGGGTCTAACAGGAGCTGCAGCTGCCGGCCTACACCACAGCCACAGCAACGCGGGATCCAAGCTGCATCTGCAACCTACACCACAGCTCACGGCAACACCGGATCCTTAACCCGCTAAGCGAGGCCAGGGGTCAAACCCGCAACCTCATGGTTCCTAGTCAGATTCATTAACCACTAAGCCACAACAGGAACTCCTATTATGTGTTGATTTTTAACCAACATAAATGCTAAATGAAGACTTCTCAGAATTAGAATCAAACTGGCACAAACTCCTCTTCCAGGAGAGGTAGAAAGTGGGTGGGTGAGCAATCACAAATAGGTAAAAGTTTGCAAACCAAATGCAGCAAAATATGAAAAAAGGAACATATCACTTTGAAACTGGATTTATTCAAGGAAAGCAAAAGGCATTTAACATTAGAAAATCAATCAATATAATTTACCACATTAATAAAATAAAGGAGAAGAGTCATGAACATCTGAAGAAGTGTATAATGAGCATTTGGTAAACTTCTAGTATCCATTTCTTATGAAGAGAAAAATTCTTCTAAGAAGGGAATCCCTCTTAATCTGACACAGAGTGAAAAAAAATCATACTTAATAGTGGAATATTAAAACCCTTCTATTGAGATCAGGAACATGGTAAGGACACCTCCTATTCAACAGTGTAACAGAGATTCTAGCCAAAGCAACAAGGAAAGGAAAGGAATAAAAAGCATAAGGACTAGAAACAAAAACTTAAAAGCTGTTATTCTCAGATGGTATAATTGTGTTCATAAACATCAACAGTAATCTACAGATGAATTATTAGAATGAGTTTAAACATGACCACTACATTCAAGGTTCATATTTTAAAAACTAGTTATATTTCTATATACCAGCAAGAAACAAAATGAAAGAGCATCAAAAAAAACCAATTAGGAATAAATCTAGCAAATTATATATATCATATTCATGTACTGGAACACTCAATTCTGAAAATATGCACTCTGAAGAGTTAATAGCTCAATGCCAGGTCCTCTTCCAGTAACTGCAGAGTGGATCCTATGCGGACCAGCTTCCTTACAGATTAACTAGGAACTCTGGACAAATTCAAAAACACGGTGATTTGGAGTTCCCGTCGTGGCTCAGTGGTTAACGAATCTGACTAGGAACCATGAGGTTGCGGGTTCGACCCCTGGCCTCGCTTAGTGGGTTAAGGATCCGGTGTTGCCGTGAGTTGTGGTGTAGGTCGCAGATGCTGTGGCTGTGGTGTAGGCCGGCGGCTACAGCTCCTATTAGATCCCTAGCCAGGGCACCTCCATGTGCCACGAGTGCAGCCCTAGAAAAGGCAAAAAGACAAAAAAAAAAACAAAACAGTGATTTAAAAGTACTTGAGGAGTTCCCAATGTGGTACAGTGGGTTAAGAATCCAACAACAGCAGCTCAGGTTGCTGCAGAGGTATGAGTTCGAGCCCCAGGCCAGTGCAGTAGGTTAAGAACCCAGCATTGCTGCAGCTATAGTACGGGTCACAGATGCAGCTCAGATTCAACCCCTGGCCCAGGAACTTCTATATGCCATGGGTGTGGCCATAAATTTTTAATTTTTTTTTTTTTTTAGGGCTGCACCTGTGGCACATGGAAGGTCTCAGGCTTGGGGTTGAATCGGAGCTCTAGCCACCCCGGCCTACACCACAGCTCACAGCAACACCGGATCCTTAACCCACTGAGCAAGGCCAGGGATCAAACCTGCATCCTCATGGATACTAGTCAGGTTTGTTTCTGCTGAGCCACAATGACAGGAATTCCAAAATTAAAAATTTTTAATAATAAAAGTACTTGAGAATAATCAAAATCAGGCAAAAACTGAAGCGAGGTCAACACTTAGAAGCAGGGAACAGAAATGGGTGATTCTCCCACTTGTTTAAAGCTTTTAGTTGGAAGCAAGGCCCCAGCTCTTGCGAGGAGTGATGGTGACAACTACTCACAATATACTGGCTGAGGAACCAGAGGACAGAGGTTCACAGAAGCTGGAAATTAAGGGGCAATCCCAAAAAGGAAAAGGCCAAAGAAGAGCCCTAAATTTTACATATAAAATCTGTTCAAATCTCTGACTAACCAATGAGGCAGACTCCAAGAAGCCCAGCTAAAGCAAAACAACTTTACAATAAAACAGAGCAGCTAAAGTTGCTGCCCTCGTCACAAAGGAAAAAAGAATTTGGGAGTTCCCATCGTGGTGCAGCGGAAACAAATCTGACTAGGAACCATGAGGTTCGATCCCTGGCCTCGCTCAGTGGATTAAGAATCAGGCTTTGCCGTGAGCTGTGGTGTAGGTCACAGACACGGCTCAGATCTGGCGTTGCTGTGCCTGTGGTGTAGGCCGGCAGCTGTAGCTCTCATTTGACCCCTAGCCTAGGAACCTCCATATGCCATTGGTGCAACTCCAAAAAAAAGAGTATGGAGTTTAAGTATGCCCAAATTAACTGCTTGCTAAAACAAAAAATAAAACATTTTTCTGAGGAATGTAATAAAAGCCTGAGGAATGTAACAGACGCTAGAATAATCAACAACATATAATTTAATAAACAATCCAAAATTACTAGACACACAAAGATGTGACCCAAACTCTAAAGAACAAGCAGCAATGGAGCAGAACCCACACCAAGACGCAGATGTGATAATAACTAAAGACTTTAAAGCAGCTATTGAAACTAAGATCAAGTGTATAAAGAAAAATATGCTCTTAATGAATACAGAAGGAAATAGAAACTATTGGTAGAAAATAAGCAATATAAAAAAGAACAAAATGAAAATTTTAGGACTGAAAAATTAAATATCTGGAATTTTAAAAAAATATCTCTGAATTAGCTTACAGGAGAATAGAAATTAGAGACTCAGTGAACCTGAAGACAGAGCAATAGAAAATGTCCAATCTGGGAGTTTTTGTTGCAGTACAGCAGTAACAAACCCGACTAGTATCCATGAGAATGCGGTTCAATCCCTGGCTTCTCTCAGTGGGCTAAGGACCCAGTGTTGCTGTGAGCTGTGGTGTAGGTCACGGACGTGGCTCGGATCCTGCATTGCTGTGGCTGTGGTGTAGGCTGGAAGCTGTAACTCCTATTAGACCCCTAGCCTGGGAACCTCCATATGCCACGGGTGTGGCCCTAAAAAGAAAAAAAAAAGAAAAGAAAATGTCCAATCTGAAGGAGACAGAGATAAAGGGTTAAAAGACAAAACCCAAAACCAGAGTCTTTGCCTTAGCCTGGTTTGCTAAACAGTATTAAAATTAGAGTCCCATAAGAAGAAAATGGGATAGAAAAATACTTAACAAAATAATGCCATCAAGTACAGTAAAAGGCTTAAATTTACACATGCAATAAACACAAAGCAAATACAAAGAAAATCATATCTAGAAATATAAGTATCAAAATACTAAGAACCAAAGATTACTAAAAGATCCTGAAGGCAGGCAGAGAAACACACAAATTGCAAGTGTATTTTTCTTTCAGATCCTGTGTTCCTATGGCTGTGGCATAGGCCAACAGCTGCAGCTCAGATTTAACCCCTAGCCTGGGATCTTCCATATGCCACAGGTGCGGTCCTAAAAAGATAAAAAAATTTAGTGTCATGTGGGATTTATAACACATATAGATGCAATATGTATGACAACTACAGAATAAAGAACAGACCTACACAACTGCAAGGTTCCAAAATTTCACATGAAGTAATGTAGACTCTGACAAGGTATGTGTGCATACCGTAATTCCTAGGGCAACAAGTTAAAAAAAAAAGCAGCGAATGATGAAGTCAAAAGAATGGAGAAAAAAGAAAGGAAAAAAAATCAAATGTCTATATGCCTAAAGCCAACCATATCAATAATTATATTAAATACAGAGTAACCACTCCAGTTAAAAGGCAGAGATTGTCAGACTGAATAAAAAGACACATTACATGTTGTCCGCAATAGAATTATTTTAAATATAAAGACACACACAGACTGAAAATAAAAGTTAGAAAAATATATACCATAAAAACAGTAAGTATAAGAAGCTGAGAGTGGCTATATTAACATGAGAGAGAAACTTCAAGACGAAGAGTACTACAAGAAAAAAGAGAGAGAGATAAAAGGATCAATTTACCAAGAAAACTTAGTAATCCTAAATGTATATGCATGTACCACTACTACAAAGTGTCAACTCTCCCCAAAATGATCACTATAGGTTGAATACCATCCTAATTAAAATTCCTGCAGGTTTTTCCTTGGCTGAAATTGACAGGCTGAGTCTACAATTTATATCAAAATGCCAACAGCCTAGAATAGCCACCTGTACCAACTCTCCAAAGGTCTGACGTGTGTATAATGTGATGAGAGGTACTCAGGACTTCAAAACAAGTTCTCAGGAGGCAATGACACTCTACTTACCTTTCTGTACTTTACTAGTAAAGTTCCATCAGGCCCAAATACAGCACAAGTGTTATATAATTTCCCAGCATCCTCTTCAGGAATGGAACCTTTCATTGAGAGGAGAAACACACAGCACAAAAGACATTATGAATAAAACATTCTTCTTTGATAATGAAACAGAGGCTTAGTAAAGTCTACTATCTTGAGCTCAAATATAAACTTTTCTATCTTCTAAGAGTTATTGAATCATGGTTTTTTTCTTCTTGTATACAATTTTCAGTGATAAACTTCAGAGTGTTGGGAGTTCCCATCGTGGCGCCACGGATCCGACTAGGAACCACGAGGTTACGGGTTCAATCCCTGCCTTGCTCAGTGGGTTGAGGATCTGGCGTTGCCATGAGCTGTGGTGTAGATTGCAGACGTGGCTCAGAACTGGCGTTGCTGTGGCTTTGGTGTAGGCCGGCAGCTACAGCGCCGATTAGACCCCTAGCCTGGAAACTTCCATATGCCACGGGTACGGCCCTAAAAGGGCAAAGATGACAAAAAAAAAAAAACTTCAGAGTGTAGATGAAATATAATTAGGTTAGATACCAAAGAAAGGTTTCAAAAGTAACCAGAATAAGTCTGAATTCAGCTTCGATCTTAAGCAACACTTAATCTAGAACATTGACACAACACGGGGAATTCACAGTTGCTCAACTTAAATTCACCAGGTCCTGCAACATAGCTGTATCTAAAAAGGCCTTGAGGTGGGAGTATAAGCCACAGTCTTTCCATCACTGAATATGGTTCCTGCAGTTCTAACTCTTCTTGCTGTGTTTTCTCCATCTCTTATTCATTTCTAATTAGTATATCACAATGTAGAAATAATTGTTTGATATATATGTGTGTGTGTGTGTATATATATATATATATATATATATATATATATTTTTTTTTTTTTTTTTTTTTTTAAAGGGCTGGACATGTGGAATAATGAAGTTCCCAGGCTATACCACAGCTCACAGCAATGCTGATCCTTAACCCACTGAGAAGGCCAGGGATCGAACCTGTGTCCTCATGGATACTAGTCAGGTTCGTTACCGCTGAGCCACAAAAGGAACTCCATATTTTTTTAAAAAGAGTTTCACTGTACTGATTCTCTAATTAAAACAAAACCACATAAATAAAGCTACTTTTTAAAAATGGAAGTACAGTTGATGTGCAATATTAATAGTTTCAGGTATAAAGCACAGTAACTTAATGTTTTTATAGACAGTACTCCATTTAAAGTTATTACTAAATAATGGCTCTATTTCTCTGTGCTGTACAATATAGCCTTGTTGCTTATCTTATACACAGTAGTTTATATCTCTTAGTCCCATACCCCTATCTTGGCCCTTCTCTCTCTACTCACTGGTAACCGTTGCTTTGTTCTCTATTTCTGAGTCTGTTTCTGCTCTTATGCGCAAGCATTTGCTTTCTTTTTTTGTTGCTGTTTTTTTATTTTTAGGGCTGCACATATGGCATATGGATGTTCCCAATCTAGGGGTCGAATCAGAGCTACAGCTGCCAGTCTACACCACAGCCACAGCAAGGCAGGATCCGAGCCATGTCTTCGACCTACACCACAGCTCACGGCAATGCCGGATCCTTAATCCACTGAGTGAGGCCAGGGATCGAACCCGCACCTCATGGTTCCTAGTCGGACTCATTTCTTCTGTGCCACGACAGGAACTCCTGCTTTCTTTTTTTAGGTTCCACATATAAGTGATAGCATAGATATTTGTCTTTCTCTGTCTGACTTATTTCACTATGTATAAAACTAAGCTATTTTTGATGTATGTTGCCTTTTTACAGAAAAAAAAAACCTCTTAACACTGTATTAATGAAAGACATTCAGATATGGTCTTTCTGTCCACATTTCAACCTGCCCCTGTATTCCAACTTCTTCTCTAGAGGAAATCATCAGCTTGGCATGTATCCAACTGCAACATTTACTATCTCTTACATACATAACTACATATAAAAACATATAAGCTCCTTTTGTGAGGGGCATTAATCTGTATGGGAGTACCTGCCATTTCAAATTAAACTTGGTCTTCTTCCACTAACATGTATCTTAAAGATCTTTCCATATTACTACACAGAGATCTAACTCATTCTTTTCAATGGCTAATTTGTATTCCATGGCTTAAATGTTCTCAACAACAAAAGTTATTCAGATGTTTCTAATGTTCAGGCCATCTTGAGGGTAGGAAATTACCTCCAATGACATATACGCTGCACTCCTTTGCTACTTCAGAAAGCTTCTGTGTGGAGTCACCAGGAATTTTCTCTGCATATTCAGGAAAATATTTCGTGCCATATGGAGAATTAAAGCATTCCTAGAATAATGTTGGCAGAGAAAAGGGGGAAAAAAACACCAAAACACCCAACTCATTTTAAAGTTCTGCTGTACAAAGACATAGCTTCTCAAAGGGGCAAAATACAGCTGATAAGGGAAACAGTGACACCTCAGCGTTACAGAGCCTATGCCCACAGGCAGGACTCAGCCACTGGCTCAGATGGGGCTGGAGGAGACAAGTAAGCCTGCACACGCAGATCCTGGTCACCTTGGCAGAAGGTCGGGCCTGCCCCTCCCTCAGTCCCAGCCTTGGGCACTCAGGCTCCACTACCACTGGGCTGACTCCCAGGAGTTTGGCTATGAGGATGAATTCACCACAGTCTCAAAATTATATTATTAACTACGTAAAGCAATGAAGGCTGTGTTTTTTAAAAA
This sequence comes from Catagonus wagneri, assembly GCA_004024745.2. NCBI lineage: Eukaryota > Metazoa > Chordata > Mammalia > Artiodactyla > Tayassuidae > Catagonus > Catagonus wagneri. Next base: position 5,491,292 of record PVHT021183696.1, read on the forward strand.
CACAGAAGCTTTGAAAGCCACAGAGGTTAAGATGCTTCTTCATGTGTAAAATGAGCTATTTCCAAGCTCCCCTCTAGCATATTCTGCTGATCCTGCAAATCTGTCATTCCCCAGAATATGTCTGTCCTCAACAGCTCTGTGATAAATGAAAAGCAGAACTGCTAGATTTCAACTCTTGTTCATTCATTTTGCATTTACTGAGATTTCCTGGGCTAGGCACTGTGCTAGGAAACTCAGGCCGATCATCAGCTTGAATATACAAGACTCGTGTGAGGTAGAGGGAACGCGTGCAGAATCCAAGTGCTTTCACTCCTACCCTTTAGGCTCTGACTCCCAGCAACTTAAACCAACAGGAGACCATGATCAGGGTATAGGTACAGATGAGTCCATGGCTGGAACAACATTAAGGGCTCAAGCTCCCTTGTTAAAGATTCCTACTCACTGGCCACACCTGGATGGACTGGATCCTACAAGGCAGCCCTGAAAATTCTCCAGGGTATGCAAAGGGCTGCCTCCTCTGCGTAGTGGGAGAGGGTGTGGTATGGAATATTCCACCACTGACCCCAGCAGAAGATGCTAACTGGTGCATGTCCTGACACGTGCAAGACATTCTCTGAGGCTGACCCCGTACCTGCTAACAAACAAATGTTTGTCAGTCTTCGGTTGGTTCTGTTCTGAAAGAAATCACCTAGGAAAGAGATGCAGAGTTCTACAGGCTATCGCATTTTGGCAGATACCCCAAGTTTCCTAAGTATCTCTGACAATTTTCAGTTTTCAACAACTTTCAACAATTTTTTTAAATGTTGCAGGCTTAACCCTAAAATCAATCCCTTTTGGTCTTATAAAGACTTAAATTACACAAAGAAAGAAGCTAAGTGAGGCACTAAGTATTTCAGCTTTAAGTTAAGTCCCTCGGCCCACTAGGCTTCTGAACCCAGTAGATGATCCTAAAGTTAAAACCTGGAACCATGCTGTACGTCCTATCACAAAGACCCTCGCTAGGGGCATCTTCCAGACAAACAGGGAACAATCCTGGGGCCCCCAAAGACCTTGCTGGGACACGGGTGTATGGAGGACAACCAGAGTGAGCAGACGCTATTCTGCTAGGACAACAGTTGCCAGAAAGGGGAGGCTGTTTCCATACTTACTGGCAGCGAAACTATTTGGGCTCCTTGCTTTGCTGCCTCCCGGATAAAGCCACAAGCGCGAGTGAGGTTATCTGATTTGACGGAAGAAACGCGAAGCTGGATGAGCGCCAAGCGGAAAGCTGAGGATGAAGATAAAACAGCTGTCAGGTAGACCAGCATTTCTCAACAGAGGGCAATTCTGCCCCTCAGGACATCTGGCAATGTCTGGAAGACACTGTCGATGGTCATGACTGGTGGATGCTACTGATCTTAGAGGGCCAAGGAGTGCAGCCCCTTGAAGCAGGATCTTAGTTTCCTGAAAATTAAACCCAGGCCATGCCAGTGAGAGTGCCAAACTGTAACTGAAGACCATGAGGGCCAGCAGGCCTGACACAAAGACACATGGGGAGGCTCAAAAGGGAGCCACACACCTTGGGGTGGCTTAAATTGCTTACATAGGGGCAGTTTTCCGGTTCCCTCTGGCCAATCATCTTGCTTCATTGTGCTTCACACCCACGTTTGGACTGAGTCAGGGCCCTCCCGGTTGTGTGCGCACATCATTTAGCCAAGACGGATTGTAGCACAAAGGTCTCGGGGAGGTTGGCAGGATACTTTATGGGCTGGTGCCCTCTCCCATTTTGAGCCCTTTGAAACTTTTTGTGCATATGTGGTCAGGGAGGTCTCTTTGACTCAGAATGAAAAATCTTGGAGTTCCCATCGTGGCTCAGCGGTTAACAAACCCAACTAGCACCCATGAGGTTGCGGGTTCGATCCCTGGCCTCGCTCAGTGGGTTAAGGATCTGGCGTTGCCATGTGCTGTGGTATAGGTTGCAGACTCAGCTCCGATCCCAGGTCGCTGTGGCTCTGGTGTAGGCCAGTGGCTACAGCTCTGATTGGACCGCTAGCCTGGGAACCTCCATATGCCTCAGGTGTGGCCCTAAAAAGATTAAAAAAAAAAAAAGAATGAAAAATCTTTAGGTCAAGATTATCTTTTTACTCAAGCAGAGCTTAACTCCTCAGTGGTGCTCCTGCCTTTACCTTCAAGTGTAGGCAGGAGACAAGCTCCAGCTGCTCAGCCTGGGGTCTAGCTAACGCCTGTCTCACTACTGCCATCTAGTGCGTAGATTAGTGTCAGCGATGCTGCCAAATGCCCTGATGCACAGGACAGTCGCTCACAACCAAGACTTATCCAGGCCACAATGTCAGTAATATTGAGGTTGAGAAAACCTGAGATAGCGCAACATCCACAGGCAAAGTCCATTCCAGGCACAAGAATCTGAAGTGAAGCAGGCAGGGCCAGCTTCTCCCTTTCAACGGCAATGTGGCTTGACGAAAGAACACTGGTTGAATATAAAACTATCCCTCATTATGTGATCTTGGGCCTCCAGTCCACCCCCAATCCAGGTGCTGAGCACGTCCCAGCACAGAAGGTGAAACCGCTTCGGGAGCCTCTTACCCACCGTGGGCAGCATGCGTGGGAAGCAGAGGTGCCTGTCTCTCTCTCAACTTCCCCATCACAGGCTGGGACCCAGTGCATCGGGCCAGCTGCTGGCAGAGGGCTGCACATGTGCCTAGTTCACGGGGCAGGGTCCCTGGGCACCTGGGAGGGTCCACACTCACCTCATCAACAGTCCTGGGCCCAAAGGAGCACATTAAGTAGCAAGTGAAAAACATTGTGAGAGGCTGAGAGAGACACTAGAAGGAAAAACTAACAGTGTTTTTTTCCTGCCATGTGAACAAGGGGCTCCAAGTTTTCTTGGAACACTGCGGGTCCCTGAAATTATGTAGTCAGCCCTGCCAACAAGTCCTGATGCCAATCTTGGGGCAAGGCAAGATGGTGAGAGGCTCCTCCAGGAGTATTCCTTCCTTGAGGCAGTAGGTGTATCATAGTTTTGCTGCTACTGTATTCTTTACACTCTTTTAGTTCTTATAGTAATCACCTTTCACTGGCTAATTATTCTTTTTTTTTTTTTTTTGTCTGTTTTTAGGGCTGCACTAGAGGCATATGGAGGTTCCCAGGGTAGGGGTTGAATTGGAGCTACAGCTGCCAGCCTATGCCACAGCCACAGCAACACCAGATCCAAGCCAAGTCTGCGACCTACACCACAGCTCAGGGCAATGCCATATCCTTAATACACTGACTGAGGCCAGGGATCAAACCTGCATCTTCACGGATACTAGTCAGGTTTGTCTCCACTGAGCCACTATGTGAACTCCTAATTATTCTTTATCTAAATGTTTTCCTGCTCAAGTGACTGGTGTGGTTGCTGAGTTCTGCCTGGACCCTGACTGACATAGTTTTTGCTAATGGTCTGACAGAAGGCCATACTAAAGGATCTAAACCATGTCGTAACCCACAAAGCTCTGCAAAACTCCAGGAATTATCAGTAACAGCCTGCCCTCACTTGCCTACCCACCTCTGCTGTGGAATCTGAAATCCCACCATTAATGAGTGCTCTCTCAGGGTGGCTCCTCTAACAGTAAAGTCGTCCTCAGAGAGGAAACACCGATGGACCCTGGCTTTTGATGAAAGCCTGTTTGGCTCAGGGTTAACCCTAAAAGTAGGAAAACTCAGATGTTCCATTCCTTGATTTCTCCTAAATATAGTGAGAAGAACTAAGTTTAACTCTGAATTCAGCTTGTTCAATAGTTTCAAAGTCTGGGTGAAAACAAAAGCCAGTCTTATGCTGGGGGAACAAGACAGCCTGAGCTGTCACCAGAACACCACAGACCCACCAAAGGTCGCCAATGTAACTCAGAAGCTGGACTTAGTCTCTGCTTCTGAGGGAGAGTAAGATCAATTCCACCTGGCTTTGCTGATGGATTCCCATCTCCCCCATCCCACCCAGAAAGGCAGCTGTCCTAAACCATTTCGCCTGACACCCTGCAAAGCACCCACTCCACAGAGAGGCTGAGGCAGCACAACTCCACCACTGGGGAGTTCCTTGATCCTGAGGACGAGACACTAGACACTTCATCTCCTCAGCTGTAAAATGAAAACACTTGTCATTTTCAGGTCCCTGGCTGCCCTAATATTCATTGTAATCTAACAATCGAGGACACCAAGGGGAAAAAAAAGGATAAAATACCTTTTTTAAAATTACCTGACTTTTTAGTGTAGTATTTTTAAAATTTTTATTGGAGTTTTTTTTTTCCTCTTTGTTTTTTTTGGAGTTCCCATTGTGGCACAGTGGAAACGAATCCAACTAGGAACCACGAAGTTGTGGGTTCGATCCCTGGCCTCGCTCAGCGCGTTAAGGACCTGGCCATGCCGTGAGCTGTGGTGCAGGTCACAGATGAGGCTCGGATACTTCATTGCTGTGGCTGTGCCAGAGGCCAGAAGCTGTAGCTCCCATTGGGCCCCTAGCCTGGGAAACTCCATACGCCATGGGTTCGGCACTAGAAAAGCAAAATAAATAAATTAATTAAAATAATTAATTTTTTTTTTTTAATGGCCACACCTGCAGCATATGGAAGTTCCTGGGCTAGGGGTTGAATCAGAGCTGCAGCTGTCAGCCTAGGCAACAGCCAGGCAGGATCCAAGCATCCAAGACCTATGCTGCAAGTTGCGGCAATGCTGGATGGATCCTTAACCCATTGAAAGAGGCCAGGGATCGAACCCACATCCTCACAGACACTGTGTTGGGGATTCTAAATCCACTGAGCCACAACTGAAACTCCCATCAGAGTATGGTTAACTTACAATGTTGTATTAGTTTCAGGTGTAGGGCAAAGCGAATCAGTTTGATATATAAACATATCCATTCTTTTTTCCCACATAGGTTATTACAAACTACTGATTTTCCTGTGCTATACAGTAGATTCTCATTAATATTCTATTTTATACAGTAGTGGGTATGTTATTCCCACCCTCCCGATTCTTCCTCCCCTCCAACAGCTTCGCCTGTGATAACCGTAAGATTGGTTTTGAAATCAGGATTAAATATCTTAAGGAAACAACAGAGAAACAGCATAAGGGATGTGCAGATCTTTTACACATGTAAGCATCTGTGAGGTACTGTTAACACTATTTTGTGGATGAGGAAACAAGAGGCTTGCAAAGGGAAAGTAGCACAGAGCCAGTTAACAAAGTTAAACGGCAGAGCCACAAGCCAAAATCTGGACTGAAGACTGAAGGGGCACCTTGTTTGTTTTTGAGGTCATGTAACTTGAAAACACTCAAGGGAGTCAGATCAACATTACCCTCAAGCCCACCAAGCTCTCAAGTGCATCAGTCTCTTCTGAAAGATACAGTCACACTCAGAAGGAGGTATGTAAAAGGACTTCTATACTCCGATCCTGAACGTCCAGGTCTCCAGACTTTGAGCCTAGAGCACTCCACTGCCTTCGTGTGAAAGAATCCTGTAAAGACCCGGGAACAAACAAAGCCAGAAACTCACCCCTGGGGCTGATCCAGAACAGGGATGTGTAATACCTCGGATGTGTAATACCTAACCTGAAAGCTTAAGGTCTGCATGCAGAAACAACCTGCCCAGTTTTTTTGTTCAGGAGAAGAGGGCAATCTCCAGTGGGTATGAGGGAGCACACAGGAGAGCAAATTAACCAGTCCTCTTTACCACACAAGCCCAAATAGGTGCTTCATTGTCACGTGACAGGGCTCAAACCACAAATAATCAGGGTTGATGTCTTGTGCAAAACCAAGTTCAAAAATCAATCTAAGCCCCAGCAAAAGTCTCCAGGAATCCCACAAGGTAGACTCTCACACTTTAAGTACCATAATTACTGAAAGCTTTTCAGAAAGAGCAGTCTTGGGGGCGACGAACTGGGAAGACCACAAGGAGGGTGCATAATTTGCATTTTTAATGAGCGCCCGCCCGCCCCTTTCCGCGCAGGTGAGCCTGGAGTAGGTGGACACAGAATTCACCTAGAATCACTCTTACATGTCACAGGAGCACGGTGGGGAGCAAAATGAGGGCCTGTCCGGGGCAAAGACCCAGTCCGCGGTCCCGCCTCGAAGCCCGGAAGCCCGGGGACGGCCCCGCGCCGAGCTCCAAGGCCTCCTCCCCGTCCCGCACCTGCTCACCGCTCTTGCCGCTCGGGCCCCCAGCCCCGCGGACACAGCAGTAGGGAAGGCTATGAGTGCAGCAGTGACACGGAGCGGAGGCGAGGGGCTAAGCTGGCAAGGTCCTCCCCTGACGCCACACCGAAGCCTCCCCTCAAGCCGAGTTCGGACCGCCGCGCTACTTACTAGCCATGACTTTGCCGAGAAGCACCATGGGCAGCGCGAGCTGAAGTGAGGTCACTGGACCGACGGAGGCGCCGCGGAGGGAGGGGCAAAGCCGGGCGTTAGGGGCGGGGCCGCGAAGCCGAGGCTCCGCCCCTACCCTACCTCCGGGCCTGCTCTCTCCGCCGGGAGGGTGTCTTCTTTGCTTCTCGCTTCAAACAACTATTAATCACCCGTCGTTTTCCATCATCCCTGTAGTCCGATCCTCGAACGACAAAGGGACGACCTAAATCGAAGTGGCGTGCTAGAAAATGTTTAACAGCCGGCCTCTCGGATTCTCAGCAAAAGGACTGAGCCTCTGACTAGTTGGATCACCTGTGGGGGCGGGCGAAATACCACTTGCGGATTGCCTTGGTCTATTTGAACCAGTCGCTGTAAGCATGGAATTTCTGTGGGTTAATTTAGGCACTCTAGACGTCAGTGGGGTTGTACTACAAGGCTGCTACACAATGGGGGAGGAGAAATGAGAAACTTAAAAGGTTCAGACAGAATATCCTCAACAATAATCCAGTCCTCTAATATGCTAAAATCTGCTAATATTGTTTTAGGATATTTGCATTTATATATATTAGTCAGGATTGCGTTTTTTGTGTTTGTGCTTTTATCAAGTTTGGGGATCAAAAAATCATAAAAGAGGCACAACATTGTGAATCAATATACTCAAATTTTTTAAATCATAAAACAAAGTTTGCTCTCCTTTTTAATGCTCTGCAATAGTTTAATAAATTATACTGAAATGGAATTTTTTTTCTTTCTTTTAGAGTCTCAACACATGTAAGTTCCCTTGCTGGTCGGAGCTACAGCTGCCTGTCTAGGACACAGCAACACAGAATCCGAGCTGTGTCTGCGACCTGATCCTTAACCCGTTGAGCAGGGCCAGGAATCAGAACCACATCCTCACGGATACTAGTCGGGTTGTTTCTGATGAGACACAAGGGGAACTCCCTGGATCTTAGTTTTTAAAAGGATACTTAAAAAAAGAAAAAGAGTTCACTTCGTGGCTCAGCGGTTAAAGAACCCGACTAGGAACCACGAAGATGCAGGTTCCATCTCTGTCCTGGCTCAGTGGATTAAGCACTGGCATTGCCTTGAGCTCGCAGAGGATTCTGTGGCTGTGACATAGACCAGCAGCTGTAGCTCCAACCCCTACCCTGGGAACTTCCATATGTTGCAGGTGTGGCCCTTAAAAGCAAAAAAAAAAAAAAAAAAAAAATTGGGACAATTAGGGACATTTGCTTTAATGACTTTGTATAATTGTATCATGATTATACCAGACATGGTCTTCACTCTGAGGAGATGCATGCTGAAGCATTTAGGGGTGAAGTATAAAAACGTCTGGGTTGAAAATGATCAACAGAAAGAAAATATGTGCTTATAAGGAGATAAACCAAATATGGCAAAATGTTTATTGAATCTGGGAGGAGGATATATAGCTGGTCATGGTACTATTTTAAGACTTTTTAAAAGTTTAAATTTTAAATTTCTCGTAATAAAATTTTGAGGAGAAATACATAGCCATTTTTTTTTTAAGCTTTAACAGACTATCTGGACCTGGCTTTTGAGCAGGAAGATCTTTAATAATCTTTTAGATGCTGCCATGCTAATAGCTTATTGGGATTACTTAGTCAATATTGGCCACTTATAATCTGTTAAAAAAAAAAACAAAAAGTCACCCATTTCACCTAGACTTGCACAAGTTTATTGGCATAAGGTTGTATCCAACAGTGGTTCCAAACACGGCTGGACATGTTATTGGAAGATCCAGGTGGAGATGCCCAGTAGGCAGCTAGACATAAGCCTCAATCTCAGATGTCCAGCTTGGACTCTGATTTGGGATCATCAGCACTTTAGACCAAGACAAAGCTCTGAATGTGGATGACAACATGCAAGTGGACTGTGAAAGGCACAGGCAGAAGAGGCATCTGTGGAGCCTGGGAAGGAGCCATCTTAGAGGCAGGAGAACCAGGAGGAGGCCATCCGGACCAAGAGCCTGAGGATACTGTGTTCTCTCAGTTGCATACAACACAGCTGGTGTGCTGGATTCTAGAGAAGAGGAAAAGAATAATGAAAACTGCTTTTGATGGAGTTACTGCCGTGGCTCAGTGGTTAAAGAATCTGACTAGGAACGATGAGGTTGCAGGTTTGGTCCCTGGCCTTGCTCAGTGGGTTAAGGATCTGGCGTTGCCGTGAACTGTGGTGTAGATTGCAGACATAGCTCGGATCCCACGCTGCTGTGGCTGTGGCATGGGCTGGCATCTATAGCTCTGATTAGACCCCTAGCCTGGGAACCTCCATATGCCGAGGGTGAGCCCTAGAAAAGACCAAAAAAAAAAGGGGGGGGGGGATACTGTTTTTGAGCTTTCCTTTAGAAATTTCTGGGCATAACAGAAAAGCTAGACAATGTGTTCCAGTTCTGGTTCTGCCACTAATTTGATGATAATACCTAGGGCAAATCACCTCACTGTCAGGGTCTTTTCATCACCTGTACTACAAAAAGATTTAGAGGCAAAAGGAGACACTAGAGGGCCACTCCTCCCCACCACCACTCCACTCCCTGCCCCTTCAACTGCAGCAGCTCTGCCTTTGTGTTTCCATGTTCCCTTTTATCTGACATTTGGAAACTAGCCAAAGAGTAAAATTACTACACTAAGTGGATCTCTAAAGCCCAGCTAAAAACTGGTGTTGCTACCCATGTCTTATAGCTTTAATGACCACTTCCAGGCTGGTACTGGTCAGATTTCTATTTTCACTCCAGGGGAGCTATTCCAGCATCTCCAGCTGCCTGTAAATCATCTCTATTTACCTGTCTTTTTGTTTTGTTTTTTGCTTTTTAGGGCCACACCCTCAGCATATGGAGCTTCCCAGGCTAGGGGTCGAATCTGAGCTATAGCTTCTTGCCTACACCACAGCCACAGCAACGCAGGATCCGAGCTACATCTACACCCTATACCACAGCTCATGGCAACACCAGATCCTTAACCCACTGAGCGAGGCCAGGGATTGAACCTGCAACCTCATGGATGCTAGTCAGATTCGTTCTGGCTGCACCACAACAGGAACTCCATCTATTTACATGTCTTAATATTAGTTCAAACTCAGCTGTGTGAAATTAAATTTATCCCCTCTAAAAGAGCTCCTCCTTGCCTCCCACCTTCATAGTCATCACCATTTATGTATGCTGTTTTCCAATTTTCTCTGCTCCCAATTTCCTCTCCTCAAAAATCTAAATCACCTTTATGTCTTCCAAGTCTTTTATCCCCCACCTCTGGTTAGGGACAGGCCCCTTCTTACTGTCTTGAAATACCCCTTGAATGCTGCCTTTTTGTCCCCACAACCACTATCCACAGCAAGGTCTTCCTCATTTTGGAGACTGCTACAGGTAACTTATAACTGGTCTCCTTTCCATCAGCATCTAATCCTCCAATCACTCCTTCACAGTCTTAGAAAAGTCAGTCTGGGGGACATGAGTTCACTTTGAGGGGTAAGGTAGGTATACAAATTGCTAATAGTCAGAGATGAAGGACTGCAAGTCAGAAGAAAGAACTGGAAGCATCTGCACCAGAGTAAGAGCAGAGACTCTTGAGTAGATCATATTGGGCTTTTCATAGGGCAATATATATAACACAAATATATATAAATTTATAAATTTCTGATAGTTATGTACAAATCAGAAGACCTGTGTTCAAAACTTTGCTTTATCACCAAAAGGCCATATGACTTTGGGCAAGTTATTAGTACAGTAAGTTATTTGTAGAGTAGGAAGAGCAACTTAAAATACCTGCATGGGCTAGAAAGTTACCTTTAGAGTGCAGCTGGCAACCTGCAGGAAGAAAAGTGAACATTGAACTGAAAAAGTCCCTAGCTCTGGCCTACTGTTTTCAGACTGTCAGATATTGTGTTGACCACAGAGGTTGTCATATTCAACCTTAAGCAACCAGTTTGCAACCCAGCTATTCTTGTTTTCATTCATTTGTTCAGCAAATAACAATCACTACATTTCAGGCACTGATGATGTAACTACTGAGGATACAGTGACAGACGCTTCACACTCATAAAATTTAGTCTAAAAAAATTTTTTTATGGCCACATGTGCCACATATGGAAGCTCCCAGGCTAGTGAACTTGAATCAGAGTTACAGCTACTGGCCTATGCCACAGCCACAGCAACACCAGATCAGAGCTGCATCTGCAGCCTACACCACAGCTCACAGCAACGCCAGATCCTTAACCCACTGAGCAAAGCCAGGGATCGAACCCATATCCTCAGAGAGACAGCATCAAGTTCTTAACTCGCTGAGTCACAAAAGGAACTCCTAGTCTAAATTTCCTTACTCTGCCTCTTCACAAATTAGTTGAAAGGGTAAAATAAGAAATGTGAAAATCCTAAGAGAACACAATCATAAAGATTCAATATAATCTATTGACTTGATTTATGAGCTATTAATTTTTAAATACCTTCATTTCTATACAGTAAAACTGACCGTTTTGGTATAGTTCTATGAGCTTTAATATCCATGCTACTGCATGATTTAGTTCATTCCTTCTCATTACTAAGCAGTATGACACAGGATGGGTGTGCTATTCTGTTTATCCATTAACCCACCGAGGACATTTGGGTTGTTCCCATCTTTTGGCAAACAGAGGGCTGCCATATCCATTCTTGCCCAGGTTTTTATGTGAATGTTAATTTCAATTTCTCTAGGTAAACACTTAGGAGTGGGATTGCTGGGTTAGATAATAAAGGTATGTTTAACTTTATAAAAAACTGTGAAACCTGTCTAGAGTAGCTGTACCATTTTGTATTCCCACGAGCAATGTATAAATTTAGTTGCTTCACATCCTCATCAGCACTTGATACTGTCAGCTTTTGTGTTTTCATTTTGTTACTCTAACTAGGTATGTAGTGGTATCCTTGTTTTGATTTACGTTTTCCAAATGGCTAATGATGTTATGCCATCATTCTCTTTTGAAGTACCTGTCTAAATCTTCTGCCTTTTTAAAAAATTAAGTGGTTTATTTTTTTTCTTTTCTTTTTCCTCATTTTTAGGGCCATACCTTTGGCATATGGCAATTCCCTGGGCAAGGGCTGAATCTGAGCTGCAGCTGCTGGCCTACACCACAGCCATGGCATTGGCAAAAGGCAATACCAGATCTGAGCCACATCTATGACCTACACCACAGCTCACGGCAACACCAGATCCTTAACCGAGCAAGGCCAGGGATCGAACCTGCATCCTCATGGATACTAGTCAGGTTCTTAACCTGCTAAGCCACAATGGGAATTCCAGGTGGTTTGTTTTCTTATTGTTGAGTTCTCAAAGTCTTTTATATCTTCTCAACATAAATCCTTTGGTGGATATGTGTTTTGTAAGAATTTTTTTTGTCAGTATGTAGCTTGTCTCTCCATACAATTAGTGGTAACTCTTGCAGAGCAAACTGTTTCAGCTTTGATATGTCAGGTTAATCAAACTTTTTATGGATTATACTTTTTGTATTATTATCTGAGGACTCTTCATCTAATCTAAGGTCATGAAAATTCCCATCTATTAGGTTTAAAATTTACATTTAGCCATATGATACAGTTTGACTTAATTTTTGTATAAGGTATGAGGCAGGTTGAGATTCATTTCTTTTATATAGATATCCAATTATTCCATCACCATGCTGAAAGGACTCTCTGTTCTGAACTGAATTGCCTTTGAACTTTTGCCCAAAAACCACCACTATTTTTGTAGGTCTATTTCTGAATTACATAGTCTATGCATTTATTTACGTATATATCCTTTTTGCCAACATCTGCCTTGATTACTGTAGGTTATAGTATGTCATAAAATTGGGTAAGTGTGGAGTTTTATTGTGGTCAGCAAGTTAAGAACCTGACTAGTATCCATGAGGTTGTGGGTTCGATCCCTGGACTCACTCAGTGGGTTAAGGATCCAGCATTGCCAGGAGCTGTGGTGTAGGTCGCAGACGCAACTCAGATGTGTTGCTGTGGCTGTGGCGTAGGCTGGCAGCTGCAGCTTCAACTGGACTCCTAGCTTGGGAACTTCCATCTGCCGGGGGTGCAGCCCTAAAAAAGCAAAACAAACAAAACAAAAAACCATGCTGGGATTTTAACTGGAATTAAATTACATGTATAGATCATTGAGAAGAACTGATAATGTTATATTCCAATCCATTAACATGGCACGTTCTCTTACAGGTCTTTTTCTTCTACAAGCATTTCCTAGTTTTCAGTATACAGATCCTGCATGTTTTATTAGATTTACTCATAGATATTTTATATTTTCAACTACTATACTATTTTTTTCTTGGCTTCCCCTCAGCACGTGGAATTTCCTGGGTTAGGGATCAAACTCATGCCACAGCAGCAACTCAGGCTGCTGCAAGTGACAACACCAGATCCTTAACCTGGTATACCTCAGGGAAACTCCTATAAATGGTATTTTTTAAATTTGGTTCCATTGTTCAATGCTAGTATATTTAGCTGTATCAATGACTTTTATATGTTGAACAGATTCCTTTCAACCTTAACTAAAATCATTCAGCCATCTATGGAAAACTCACACTTAACTGTGAAATTCTAGATGCTTTCCCTCTGAGACCAGGACAAGACAAGAATGTCTGCTTCTTTCACTTCTATTCAACAATGTACTGGAAGCTTCAGTGGGGGCCGTTATATAAATGGGGGGAAATAAAAGGTATTCAGATTAGAAAGAAAAAAGTAAAATGGTCTCTATTCATAGATGATAAGACCCTTAATAGAGAAAAATCCTAATGAATCCACAAAATGCTGTTAGAAATAATACAAAAATCAGCAATGTGGGGCATTCCCTGGTGGTCTAGTGCTTAGGGCTCAGCGCTTTCATCACTGCTGCTCAGGGTTCAATCCTGGCCTGGGAACTGAGATCCCAAATGAAGCTGCTGCACCCTGCAGCACAGCCCCCCCCCCGCCAAAAAAAATTCATTCAGCAAAGTTAGAAGATCCATTTACAAAAACCAGTTCTATTCCTCCACATTGGCAATGAATAATCTGAACATGAAATTAAGAAAACAATTCCATTTACAATAGAATCAAAAGGAAAAAAATACCTAGGAATGTATTTAACAAAGGAAGTTTAAGACTTGTACACTGAAAAACTATAAAACATCATTGAAATAAACTAGACAACTTACATAAATGTAAAGACAACCTATGTTCATAAGCATTAAGATGACAATAACCCCTAAATTGATCTACAGATTCAATACAATCCCTATCAAAATCTTTTTTTTTTTTTTTTGCAGAAACTGATAAACTAATCTATGGAAATGCAAAGGACTAAGAATAACAAGAAAATCAAGAAATAATGTCGAAAAACATCAAACTTAGAGGACTTACACTTCCCACTTTCAAGTGACTACAAAGCTACTGCAATCAAGATAGTGCGGTCCCAGAGTTCCCGTCGTAGCTCAGTGGTTAACGAATCCAACTAAGAACCATGAGGTTGCGGGTTCGATCCCTGGCCTTGCTCAGTGGGTTAAAGATCCGGCGTTGCTGTGAGCCCTGGTGTAAGTTGTAGACGCGGCTCGGATCCTGTGTAGCTGTGGCTGTGGCGAAGGCCAGCAGCTACAGCTCCTGTTAGACCCCTAGCCTGGGAATCTCCATATGCCGTGGGTATGGCTCTAGATAAAAGCAAAAAAAAGCAAAAAAAAAAAAAAGAAAGATAGTGTGGTCCTGGCATAAGAATGTATTTATAGGAGTTCCCGTTGTGGCTCAGTGGTTAGTGAACCTGACTAGCAACCATGAGGACATGGGTTTGATCCCTGGCCTCGTTCAGAGGGTTAAGAATCCGGCATAGCCTGTGAGCTGTGGTGTAGGTCACAGACACGGCTCAGATCCCGCATTGCTGTGGCTCGGGCCACTGTCTTCAGCTCCGATTGGACCCCTAGCCTGGGAACCTCCGTATGCCATGGGTGTGGCCCTAAAAAGACAAAAAAAATTTTTTAAAAGAATATAGACCAATGGAAAAGACAACAGTACAAAAATAAAACCTCACAGTTAGAGTCTGCTGATTTTTCAAGTGGATCAGCGACCTAATTAAAGAAATTAAAATTATAAAACTTGTAAAAGAAATCACAGGCAAAAATCTTCATTTCTTCTGGTTAGGCAACTGACTACTTAGAAATGACACCAAAATCACCAAGTGACAAAAGGAAAAATAAGGCAGGTGTCAACAAAACTAAAAACTTTTATGATTCAAAGGATACCATAAAAAATGTGAAAAGACAACCTACAGGATGGGAGAAAATGTATCTGATTAGAGATGTGTATCCAGAATATGTAAAGAACTCCACAACTCAACAATGAAAAGACAAATGACTCAATTTAAAAATAGGCAAGGAGGAGTTCCCTTCGTGGCTCAGTGGTTAACGAATCCGACTAGGAACCATGAGGTTGCCGGTTCGATCCCTGACCTTGCTCAGTGGGTTAAAGGATCTGGCGTTGCCGTGAGCTGTGGTGTAGGTCGCAGACGCGGCTTGGATTCCGTGTTGCTGTGGCTGTGGCGAAGGCCGGCAGCTACAGTTCCTGTTAGACCCCTAGCCTGGGAACCTCCATATGCCGCGGGTGCAGCTCCAAATAAAGGCAAAAAGACAAAAAAATAAAAAATAAATTAAAAATATAAAAATAAAAATAGGCAAGGAGAGTTCCAGCTGGGGCACAATGGTATCGGAGGCATTGCTGGAGCACTGGGACACTGCCTTGATCCCTGGCCTCACGTAGTGGGCTAAGGACCAACTATTGCCACAACAGCCTCACAGGCCACACAACTGCAGCTTGGGTCTGATCTGTGATCTGCCCAGAAACTCCATATGCCGTGGGCAGCCCAAAAAGAAAAAAAAAAAATAGGCAAAAAATCTGAATCAACAGTTCTCCCAAGAAGATATACAAATAGCCAATAAGCACAGAGAACTCAAGCACCATTAGTCATTAGGGAAATGTAAATGAAAACCACAATAAGACACCACTTTGCATCCTAAGATGGGATAATAAAAAAAAACAGAAAATAACAAGTGTTGGTAAGGAAGTAGAGAAATCAGAGCTCTCATATTACCATTTGGAATGTAAAATGGTCAAGCCCCTCTGGGAAAGTTTGGAAGTTCCTCAAAAGTTAAATGTAGAATTAACATATGACAGAGTAATTTGCAAATATCCTAGAAAACTAAAAATATGTCAACATAAAAACTTTTGTGTTTTATGTTCAAAGCAGTATTATTCATAATAGCCAAAAAGTGGAAGCAACCTAAATGTCCATCAATTAATAAATGAATAAAATAAATCCATACAATGGAATATTATTCAGCCATAAAAAGAAATGAAATTCTGATACGTGCTACAACATGGATGAAGCTTGAATACATTAGGTTAAGTAAAAGAAGCCAGACACAAAAGCCACTTTTTTCTTTTATCATGAAATGTCCAGAATAAGAAAATCTACAGAGAAAGTAAATTAGTAGTTACTAAAGGCTGAAAGGAGTGGAGGAGAGGGGAGTGACAGTTAAGGTGTATGGGGTTTCTTTTGGGGGTCATGAAATGTCCTGTAATTAAATAGTGGCGATGGTTGTGCAACTCTGAATATATTAAAAACCACTAAACCATAGGCTTTTTAAAAAGGTGAACTTAATAGCATGTGGATTTATTTTTTTATTTATTTTTTTTTGCCTTTTGTCATTTTAGGGCCGCACCCGCAACATGTGGAGGTTCCCAGGCTAGGGGTCTAATCGGAGCTGTAGCCACCGGCCTACGCCGCAACCACAGCAACGTAGGATCCGAGCCGAGCCGCGTCTGCGACCTACACCCCAGCTCACGGCAACGCTGAGATCGTTAACCCACTGAGCAAGGCCAGGGATCGAACCCGCAACCTCATGTTTCCTAGTCGGATTCGTTAACCACTGTGCCACGACGGGAACTCCCTGGATTTATATTTCAATAAAGATTTTCTTAAGACGTTAATGGTAAAGATGAGAATTTACTTTCATCAAACATTCAGCCTATGGAGTTGGATTTCTTCCAAGTCAAACTGTCAATTTTAAATAGAAGAGAAATGCCAGTCTATGTGTGGTTAGCTCGGTATGTTAAGAGTATCATGTTAAGGAGTTTTAATAGTCCTGTGTGGGGAGTTCCTGTTGTGGTGCAGCAGAAAAAAATCTGACTAGTACCCATCCATGAGGATGCAGGTTCAATACCTTGCCTCACTCAGTGGGTTAAGGATCTGGCATTGCTGTGAGCTGTGGTATAGGCTGAAGACGCAACTCGGATCTGGTGTTGCTGTGGCTGTGGCATAGGCTGGCAGCTACAGCTCCGATTTGACACCAGCTCCGTTATGTCAAGGATGCAGCCCTAAAAATCAAAAAAATTAAAAAATCAGAAAAATAAAGGTCCTGTATGAAACATACCAGTGGTTGAGTATGTATCAGTACAAACTTACCATCCTTACTAGAGAACATGTTTCATTAATGGTGGGCAAACGGCACCAAATCTATTTAGAGAATTAATTTTATACCTTAATAAGCGATAATAATTCCCAGGAACCGGGGAGAGGGGAGGGGTACATTTTCTGCTCAATTTCTTTAGTCTTACTTTTCTCATCTTGAAAATACAGAAATGGAGTTCCTATTGTGGCTCAGCAGAAACGAACCAAACTAGTACCTATGAGAATGAGGGTTTGATCCCTGGCCTTGCTCAGTGGGTTAAAGGATCTGGCTTTGCCGAGAGCTGTGGTATAGGTCACAGACGTGGACTTGGATCTGGCGTTGCTGTGGCTGTGATGTAGGCCGGCAGCTATAGCTCCAATTTGACCCCTGCCTAGGAACTTTCATATACTGCAGAAGTGGCCCCTAAAAAAAAAAAGGAAAATACAGAGAATACCAACCTCATAATTCTGCAACTCCGTAATCCTTGAGAGTCCATAAGCAGTAGATACTCCACAGTGAATCCCAGTTCTGTGGTTATCGAGCCAGTGAAGGGAGGATAAGCTACTTAAGTACCTAATACAATAAATGAAATATATTTTCATTTGATATTCATGAATATCAAATAACTATGGGTTATTTCATATGAGGAAAATGAAGTTCAGAGAAGCAGTTCAAGGGAGTAATGACTACACATGGAATATAATGTCATTATTTTAAGCTACCTCTCCCTCGCCCCATCTAGATGAACAGAAATAGGAATCCAATACCTTCAATACCTTTAAATCCGAACATTTAAATTCTGAAAGAATAGCCCTCAATTTTCTAATTTTGTGGTACCTACAGAGATTTACAAATAGGGGGAAAGGGAGAAAGAGAGAGAGAGAGAGAGACAATGTCATTAAGAACAAAGTTTTGAGCAAACTGTACTGGTTTATTTACAATTGTAATTTATAAACAGTAACACAAACATCTTTACATTAATATTATGAAAAAAGTCCCATGGCTGAAATGGGCAAAAAATGACACTTCAGGACATTTCTAAAAGGGGCGCCAAAAGAAGGAAAAAAAATGCAATACAACAGTTAGGGGGAGAGTTATAAATATCAAATATTGCACCAGGCGCAATTTCATGCAAATGTCTTCAATCACTCAAGTAAACTGATTTTATTTAGGTATTAGAATTAATATCTTGAACTATGTTACCTTTTATTCACTTGATTTCCATTAAGTAAATTAAAATAACTAGCTGTAAACAGGGTACATCTAGACATTTTTCCTATTAACCCCTCAGAGATAATCCATTACATTTCAGGACACTGCAGGATGTGAGGATCTGATACTCCCCCAAGTGATTTTATAAGCAGTCATTCCATGACCCCAAATGTGCGCATCGATTTCTTTCACCAAATGTGTCTAATATGAACCTCAATAAATTAAACTGAGAAAGTTGCAAAATCAAGCAAACTATTTTTGTTTTGTCATATTAAGAGAATAAAAATAGTTTCAAGCCACTGGAACTTCAGTAAGAGAACAAAAACCAAAGAAGAGAAAGAAATTTCAGAAAGTGAAGATAAAAACTAGTTTATACAGCTGATTATTTAACTTTTCTTTAAGCGGATATTAGTGTGGTCACAACATAATCTCAGTGAGGATAAATCCAAATGTGTTCAAAACCTGTTCTAAAATAGCCTAAATCAAATATTCCTCTTGTAATAAAGACCAATGACATTTTAAAAGATATAATTCTGTCCCTCAAATGTTAATTTTAATATTAGCAGGCCTATCTATTTATTATAATGCTTTTAACTGCTCCTTAGAAACAATTAGGATGAAGTTTAGTATCTGAAGCACTTGGTGTTCAAATTATTAGCTAATGGTGCAAAGATGACTTAGAAACTGATGTTTCAACATTTCACTAGCTGGTCTGCATTTGAGTTGGCTGGAATCTTCATCCATTTAATTAAAAAGATTTCACTCTGTGTAAGAACAGAAAACAGCAACCTAGTTATTAATCTATAATACTTTTTAGTTTCTGATACTGCTCAGTGGGTAAAACTAACTGTAGCAATTAAAGGGGTCTCTTCGACTAGTTCTATCCCTAATTTTCATTGAAGACATTGCAAATATATATGTGTATGGTTGTTTTTAAATCTGAAAGTGATGCACGTTCCCTTAAAACAGCTCTTCAAAACAGAACTGCATTTTGCACCCTTAGTGCATTCGGGCACAGGGTCAGTGACTTCAAAGTCATTTAATAACTGACCTGTATAAGAAATCATTTTACAAAACCGAAAATGCGAAAGTAAATTAAAAAAAATTTTTAAACTGTCCAGAGATTGATTATAATAATTTACACTTTCTTAGACTTGCTATTCAAGCACCCCCATAAGCAAATCAAAGTCTCTGGTTAGTATCCAGTCAGGAAAATATGTCCGCATTTCTCTTGGTTGCCTTAATTTCTTTTGAAATAATTTTCTTTTATATTAACTTTCCAAAGCATCCAAAACTTTCATGATCTGTTGTTTTATGGCTTTGGTGGCATCTCCTGCATTTGGAATCAAATACCTATGGAGGAAAAAATATATATTACTATAGTGTCTTCTGTCCAGGACTCAACTTAGATGTCACTTCCAATGGGGAAGTGACCTACAAAGCCATCAGAGATGCCCTCCTACCTACTCCCCATCACTAATTTCAACATACACTCAAAAGCGTTACTGAAAGAAAGAAAACATATATGTAAAAAAGCAAGCTGATTTTTCATATTGTGTAGAGCAAGGTGGAATGAACCACAGTTCAGGAGTTAAGAGGGCTTTATTTGGTTCTATCACAAGCTAAATGTGAAGATCTGGAAGTCATTTACCCCCCTGGGTTTCACATTTTAAGCTTTAAAATTAACGATGATTTAGTATCGACAGCATGTCGTTTATGGCCCTTATGCCAGCCCATGAACTGTTTGCCACAATTAAATAAGGAGGAGCCTGTTCCAGACTGAAAATTAATACACCACTCAGCACACTGCTTAGTTCACTGATACTTCCAAAACAAGAATTTTTTTTTTGTCTTTTTGCCTTTTCTAGGGCTGCACTCACAGCATACAGAGGTTCCCAGGCTAGGGGTCCAATCAAAGCTGTGGCCACTGGCTTATGCCACAGCCACAGCAACGCGGGATCCGAGGCACGTCTGCGACTTACACCACAGCTCACGGGAAAGCCAGATCCTTAACCCACTGAGTGGTGCCAGGGATCAAACCTGCAACCTCACGATTCCCAGTCAGATTCACTAACCACTGAGCCACGATGGGAACTCCCAAAACAAGAATTTTTAATGAACGAAAATAAAAACAATGACTTACATTCCAAAAAAGTACTTATGTAATTGCAAACCAGCATTTAGCGCACACTGGTATGAATTATTCCTAAAGACTCTTCTGTTAAAAAGTTTGTGAAATTGGCTACAGTACTTAAATGAAATCATGTGCCAAGGGCTAAAGCATGTATGACTACAGATTTGGAAGAGTAAAAGAGGAAGAATACTAATAAAAGTGGTTCAAGTATCTTATTCCACCACACACTTCCCAAAACAAGAGAAACAAACTGCTGAAGTACTCAGCTGGTATTGAACTAATTCAATGATTCAGATAATATTACCCTAAGAAAATCTTACCTTTCGATTGCCAAGATTTCTATTCCTGAAGCACTGCTGTTTCCATACTTGAAGGTAATTAGCTCAGGATGTTTTTTTTTGGATGTGATTTTAACTACAGAATTTAGTGCTTGTCGAGACTGTATATAAGCCAGTCCTTTCCTTGAAAGAATCTCCCTTAAACAGTACATATGCGTTGCAGTAACCAACAGATGACTTGAGAGGGAAAAAAAGCATTAAAAAAACAATGAGAATTTTAAAGAAAAGTCATTCAAAACAGCTGTTACTTCAATCACCCCAATTATAAAAAAATTCAACTCCAAATGCAATTACTTTTGAGTTAAAAAGGCAAAGGATCATCTATAAATAAATATGCTACCTAATGAAAGCTTTTACTTTTCCTTTAGTTGTATGCAAAATTAACGTTGTTTTATTTATTTTTTTGGCTGCCCTGAAGCTTATGGAGTTCCCAGGCCAGAGATTAGATCTGCACCGCAGTTGCGACCTACACCACTGCTGCAGCAATGCTGGATCCTTAATCCCCTGTACCGGTCTGGGGATTGAACCTGTGTCCCAGCATGCCAGAGACATTGTCAATCCTGCACTACAGCAGAACTCTAAATTAATGTTTTATTTATTTACTTATTTATTTATTTATTTATTTTATTTATTTTTGTCTTTTTGCCTTATCTAGAGCCGCACCCGCGGCATATGGAGGTTCCCAGGCTAGGGGTCTAACAGGAGCTGTAGCTGCCGGCCTTCGCCACAGCCACAGCAACGCGGGATCCCAGCCGCGTGTGCAACCTTCACCACAGCTCATGGCAATGCCAGATCCTTAACCCACTGAGCAAGGCCAGGGATCGAACCTACAACCTCATGGTTCCTAGTCGGGTTCATTAACCGCTGAGCCACGAAGGGAACTCCAATTAATGTGTTATTAACAGATAATCCTGTAACCATTTAAGAGTAAAGTTTATATTTTATATTTAAAAATATATAATTAGAAATCATTAAAATAATAGACTTTTAGAATCTATTTTGGAATATACTACCTTTTAGACTTTCAGCAGTATTGTCTGTATTTGTCAACTATCCTCATTCAACATACCATAGTATAAACTTAATATCAAAGACCACTAAGCAATATCTGGCTGCCTCACATATTTAATAATATTCTATAAATGGATCCCAAAGGCAAAATAGGGATAGAATTATTAACTACACCTGACCTTGTATGTCAGCTCACTTTTAACACATTTTACATAAACTTTTATGTATTAAACCGCACACACTCTTATGTAATACATAAGATAAATGTCAAGATACCCACGATGTGGGACATTCCACAGAAAAATTAGCCTAGACTCAAAGGATTCTTTCATCATGAAGCAAAAGGGGGAAGTGGAGGTGAGGGGAGCAGCACTGCTGTACACGGGTTGAGACCTAAAGAGTGATAACAGACGAATGCAATGTGTGAAACAGGACTGGATTCCAAATCAGGAAGGAAAAACCACAGACTATAAAAGACACTTTGGGGGCACAAGGAAAAATGTGAGTGTGGTCGGTACTGAATGATGTTCATTTTTAAGGTTTTAAAGATGTGATAGTGCTACTCGAGTTGTGGAGGAGAATGCTCATATTCTTGTAGGATTTATGTTAAGCATTTAGGGGTAAAGTGTCACATCTATAAGCTTCTTCTGAATGGTCTGACAAAAGGAAAGGGTATGTGTGTACGCATATACATACATAAATAGAGAGATGGGTAGTGTGAAAAAAATTTAAAAGCCAGTGACTCTAATAGGCTTATGAAGATGTTCAATGTACCATTTCTTCAACTTATCTGTCTAAACTTTCAAAATGAAAACTTACATTAGAAATATTTTTAAAAAATCAAGATATGCTATACAGCAAAAACTGACAGAGCAACTATAACAGAAAAATCATAATACAAAAAATAAAAATCTTTAAAAAAAATTAAGACATACTTAACAGAGGGAAATTATATCTTATTGTACCTGGATAAATAAACTTTCTCCTGCAGTTAACTTTTTTTTTTTTTTGGCTGCGCCCATAGCATATGGAAGTTCCCTGGCCAAGGATCAAACCTATGCCACAGCCACAACACCAGATCCCCAACCCACTGTGCCAAAGAGGGAACTCTTACAGTTAATTTTTATATCATTACTTCCCCAAATTCAATTTTACTTCTAAAGATATTTTAAAAAGTACCTAGGAAACATGTGTCCACTTTCTTTTACTTCTTTACAAGGAAAATGATGCTTGACATCTGGCTTGTTTATCCAAGTCTGAATGTTTACAACCTCTTTTCTATCATCATCTGACATTGAAGAACTGTCAATTTCATCTATAAAGAATTTAATATGTTAAAAGCAGGTAACAGGAATAGACTCACAGATACAGAAAACAAACTTATGATTACCAAAGGGGAAAGGGCAGGGGAGGGGAGAGATAAATTAGGAGTTTGGGATTAACGCATACACACTACTATAACCAATAAGGACCTATTGTATAGCACAGGGAAACCTACTCAATAGCCTCTAATAACCTATAATGAAAAGAATCCGAGAAAAGAATATACAGATGTATATATGTATAATTAAATCACTTGCTATATACCTGAACCTAACTCAACATTATAAATCAACTACATTTAAATTTTTTAAACCCCTCCAAAAGAAAAGAGAAAAAAATGTACCAAAATATTGTACACCTTAAACTTACACAATGTTAACATCAATTCTATCTCAATAGAAATAAAAATTTTTAAAGTCCACAATAATTATAAACAATAAAAAAGGGGGGTTTTACTTTAAACAAGACATTTTTTAACAGCCCGAAAAAAAATTTCAGTAGTATTTTAAACATACAAGTTGAAAAAAAACTAAACCAGCTATCATATTTCCATATGCCACTAGTACTAATTTCAACTTTTCTTAATATAGCATAACTCTAATTACGACTAGTCTAGAGAGATGGTACAATTATCCAGTAATAATATTAGGACTTATCTTGAGGGCAAAGATGGCACAGTTCTTTTTCTCTTGCTAGTTTCTTTTTTTTAAACTGATTTATAATATTATCAATAATATAATACTATAATAGTTGATTTATAAAATTATATTAGTTTCAGTGTACAACACAATTATTCAATATTTTTTATAGATTATACTCCATCTGAAGAGCTGCTGGTCCTCATTTTAAGGACATAACAATAATAAAAATCCTTTCTGGGATAAATAAAAAATCTATTCAGTGGGATTTTTTTTTGGTGAGAGAAATATAAGACATTCTAATTAATTTGTTTTTCTAACTTAAGGGAAATAATACTCTTAAAGTTAATAATTATAAGTCCTTCTCTTTGCTTTTTAAAAAAATCAAAATATAAGGAAACATAATTAAAAAAGGACATCTCACGTATCTATTCACTCACTTAAATAAAAAAGTAAAACCCTCATGTGTCTCTTCCCAATCACATTCGCCTTCCTTCCCCACTAAGAAACAGTGACTATCTGAATTTGGACTATCTGAATTTGGTGTCATGCATTAACTTTTAACCATACGTTAATATCCTTAAATAAAATATAATAGTGTTTTGCATTTCAAATTAAAATTTATATAGACTGCTCCATTTTATTCCTCTGCAACTGCTACTCTACTCCGAACATTGTAAAACTTATCCATGTTTATACACAGAGCTCTAATTTTATTTTCATTACTGTGCAATTTTTTGTAGTATAAATGTGTGTGTATATGCACATATGATAGTATAAATACACCTCATAGGTTTTCAGGAAGGTGATTCTGTAATATTTATAAAAATGTCAAATGTGGTTTCAACTAGTCTGGCAATCCTACTGTTAAGAATTTACCCTCTGGATATACTTGCAAAAGTTCACCTAGATATATGCATAAAAATAGCTATTGCTTTTGAAACAGGAAAAAACCTGGAAAACTACTAAGGTCAACTGGGAGAAAGATGATTTAATTATGGCATATTTACATAATAGAGAGAGAACTGTGGAGGTATGTGGCTCAAGTGGAATATATGCATCATGTATTACTAAACAGAAAAAGCAAGATGAGATTTGGGAGTATTTTTTTTTTTATTTTGTACTTTCATATACTGTCTTATTTTTTCTAATTCAATACACATTAATATCATTTATGATTACTTAGCCAGGATAATCTGGGCAATGGGATTATAAAGCAAAGCAGTAAATTATTTTTTAAAATATAAAAGGCAGTGACTGAGAATGACAAATTTCCCTGGCACAACATCCCCATCTTGTGGCCCTTTCGGATACTGCTTCTAGTTTCAAATGGCTCTTTTCAAATGCCTGAATTTCAGAATTCCCTGAACGTCAATCCCACAACTTTCAAACTCTTACGCGGGTGGATCAAGGGGATTTAGCTCCAACCCCATGGATTTACTGTTTCTACACTGGTAATTCCCAGATTATCACCACCTCAGACTTCTCCCCTCAGCTAAAGACTTCTATAATTAACTGCCTACTCAGCACTTCTACTTGGATTTCTAGGATGCACAATTTAAGATGTCTAAAACCAAACTCTTCATTGAAAAAAACCACAGACTTCCCAATTTTCTCTACAGAATCTTGCTGTTACTTTCTTTTTTTTTTTTTTTAAGCAGTTCAGAATGATCTCTCTATACATAATCTCTCCTGGTGCCTGAGGAAAGCAGTCTAGAGATGAGTGTATTACTACACCTGTGTCGTATTCTTCTTCATCCCCAATGCTGAAAACAGGCTTTACGCCACGGTAAGGCTTGCCCACTCTGTCACTGCTGCTCACATGCCTAAATTCACAGAATTGAAAGAGGGAAATCATCACTGAAGTTATCAAAGGTTTTCATCAAGTATCATTTGACTATTACAACAAAATACAAATGTTCTTTGTCCCTCCCCATGTATCATCCAGTTTTAGGGTAGCTATGTTAAGGAAACTGAAACGAGATAAGGAAATTATGTTAGCAAAAGTGGAATAAGGTATACAGAATGCTTTCAAGTCTATAAAAATTAAACAATTTTAATATTCATATTAAAACCAATGCACTGGGAAGTTACTTAAACCTCTCTGTGCTCTGTGTCCCTATTATAAAATGGTGATAACAGTATCTACCTTTCCTGGTTATTAGAAAATTAAATCAGTTAATATCTCGTAAAGCCCTTAGAACAATGCCTGGCATACAGCAAGTGCTATATACATGTTTGTTAAACAAAACAGATTACGAAACCAAATATTCAAATTCCAGTAGGAGGGAGTTCCCATTGTGGCTCACTGGAAACGAACCTGACTAGTATCCAAGAGCATTCGGGTTTGATCCCCGGCCTCACTCAAGTGGGTTAAGGATCTGGTGTTGCTGTGAGGTGTGGCGCAGGTCACAGATGTGACTCGCATCCCATGCTGCTGTGGCAATGGTGTAGGCTGGCAGCTGTAGCTCTGATTCAATCCCTAGCCTAGGAACTTCCATATGCTGCATCTGCAGCCCTAAAAAGCAACGGAAACAAACAAACAAACAAAAATTCCAGTAGGGGTGCCTAAGGC
Source organism: Catagonus wagneri (assembly GCA_004024745.2). Taxonomy (NCBI): domain Eukaryota; kingdom Metazoa; phylum Chordata; class Mammalia; order Artiodactyla; family Tayassuidae; genus Catagonus; species Catagonus wagneri. The sequence goes on from PVHT021183696.1 coordinate 5,517,350, forward strand.
TTCTCATATAGGTGCAAATGTCTTAAGGTTTCTCCTCCCATTTTTTTTTATTACTGTTACTTTTGTTTTAATAGAAACTAATACGATATTTCTCTTACATAAATAAACCATGACAATAAATCTTCCTTTCATTTTTAACTTACAGAAACATAAACATGTAAACTCGAATTTAATTAGCTCTACAGGAAGTATGACCCTTCTTTTTAATACAAACATTTATACTTCATTACTTTTCAGGTAATCTGAAATAAACCAAGAAATAAAATTAAAATATTTCAATAAAATACTGCATGTTTGTGGAGAAAGAGTATGGTATTATTTGCAGGATAAGGCTCAGTTAGGATCACCTATGATGAAGAAAAACTGTGGCTTTTTTCAAGAGATAGTTCAATACGGAAAAAAATCAAATTATGTGTTTTTATTTGGCCTTAGAATTCAATTTTTCCAGAAAACAGAGATCAAATCTGCATTTTAAATAATTTCTTAGTACATATCACTAATAAAAATCTTATTATAATCTAATTTTGCTAAAAGATGTTGAAATCTGCACTTCTCCCGAAACATTCCTCAACAGAAAACCAGTAAAGGTTTAGTGTATAACAGACCCATATGATAGATTAATCAACACACTGTTTACAGTTAAGTTAAAATCATAAAATTGCTTGTATATCTAATGTAAAATTATTCTGCAAATTATCAAACTATTGTCATTAAAGACAGAAAATGTAAGAAATAATTCAAATATCTAGGGAACCCAGATTCTGCTTTCTTTCCTTTTTTTCCCATTATAGCTGGTTTACAGATTTCTGTCAATTTTCAGATTCTGCTTTCTTACAAAAGGTAAAGACAAAGAAAATACAGCTTATGTAACAATACTTTAGTGCCATCTAGATTGTAAAATTGTATGAAATTAAGTTATTAGTTATCTCCTGATATCAAAGCATAATTAAACTGCTATAATACAGAAAGTAACAAAGATGTTTACAGTAAATGCTTAAACCAGGATGCAAGTATGAATAAAGTGACAATCTAAAAAAAAAAAGAAAAAAACCCTATTTATTGATCTAGATTTATAATATAATACAGCTTTTATAAATAAGGTTGCTGGACTTCCTATCGTGGGTCAGTGGTTAATGAATCCGACTAGAAACCATGAGGTTGCGGGTTCGATCCCTGGCCTTGCTCAGTGGGTTAAAGATTGGGTGTTGCCTGACCTGTGGTGTAGGTCGCAGCTCAGATCCTGCCTTGCTGTGGTTGTGGCGTAGGCTGGCGGCTATGCTCCGATTAGACCTCTAGCCTGGGAACCTCCATATGCCACGGGTGCGGCCCTAGAAAAGACAAAATAAATAAATAAGGTTGCTAAAGATTCCTGAGAAAGTTCTTAAAAGCCTGTCAAAAAATGAATTCAAATGGCTGGATTTTTTCATTTTTTTAATTTTTTTTGTCTTTTTTAGGACTGTACCCAGGGCATATGGGAGTTCCCAGGCTAAGGGTCGAATCGGAGCTATAGCTGCTGGCCTACTCTATGGCCATAGCAATGCCAGATCCGAGCTGTGTCTGCGACCTAGACCACAGCTCACAGCAACACTGTGACCACTGAGCGAGGTCAGGGATGGAACCTGCATCCTCATGGATACTAGTCAGTTCCTTACCACTGAGTCAAAATGGGAACTCCTGGACTCTTTAAAAAGCAGTGTATCTATGCTTTTTTAGCCCAAGCAGTAACAAAAACATCCACAAAAGGATGACCAGATTTTAACCTTCCCGAAGTCAGAAACAAAACCAATTTATTGTAACTTTTCACTAAATTCTATTTTCAAAATAGATATATCTGCCTGTGGACCATAGATAATTTGAATTCATAAAAAATTAAGAATTTGGGATAAAACTTGAGAGTTAAATAAAATTAAACTAATTCACTGGTCTTGTAACAAAAGAAAATAGATGACTCACAAAAAGATTATAATTTTAAGATTTAAACTTAAAAACTACAAAATTATAACAGAAGTTTGGTAACTGGCATTATGTAGGAGCAGTCACAGTTATGTAACAGATTTTAATGGTAAGTTAAAAGTAAATTAGTGTTAAAAAATGCTACTTTTTCCTTTTCTTTTTTCTTTTTTAGCTTTTAGGGCCGTACCCGAGGCATATGGAGGTTCCCAGGCGAGGGGTTGAATCGGAGCTATAGCTGCCGGCCTGCACCACAGCCACAGTAAGAGAATCTGAGCCGCATCTGCGACCTACACTGCAGCTCACGGGAACACTGGATCCTTAACCCACTGAGCGAGGCCAGAGATTGAAACTTAGTCCTCATGAATGCTAGTCAGATTCGTCTGCACTGAAATATGACGGGAACTCCAAAAATGCTACTTCTAATTCACTAAAAATATTGAAATCACCTGCCAAAAAAGTCAACTCCATTATTCCAAAGCTTAACTTACAAAGTAGGACTAGAATTTTTTTTTAAATGTTCACAGGTATTGCTATAATCGATATTATAATTTGAATTGCAAAAAAAAAAATCATGAGCATAAAAACTATAAAGCCATATGTTATAAAGTTCTTTTTTTCATCCTAATTGAAGAGCTGGTAGATTTTTAAACTTTAAACCTATGGAATCTAGTGACAAGTATCCCTTCTTATTGAGGACAGAGAAGAGATAAGATTATATATCAACATGTCCACCATGGCCTAATTTCTTTCAAGAAAAAGCAAAGGCAGAAACCTAGAACTGTAGTTCTTTGGAACCAATATTAACTCACCAACTTAAACACATACATTTTATTAAGATAATTCTGAAGATACTATCAAATTACAAAATATATATGAAGTAACAAAAACCTTGAGCCACAAACTATGCCTTTTTTCGGGTGCTGTAATTTTCTCTACTGTTAAGGCAAGAGACAGAAGTAAATGATCTCCAAAGCTAATACTCTGCCAACTAGGAGACTACCTATTTCGTTATTTCACCTTTCTCTGTCAGAATAAAAACTGCAGATTTTATGAAGTTTCTTGGCTTTGAATGTACTTGATTTTCATCTTAGGAATGGGAACTATAAAAGTGGCAAGGGAAAAAACTAAAATGTTTAAGCAAAAAAAAAAAAAAAAAAACAAAAAGAAATACATCAAATCAGCATCCCACACTCCTAAAAGCAGAATGAGAAAAGTCAAGCATTTCAAACAGTTGCATGAAATTTGAGCCAAGACAGCATGAGGCTTATAGACAGCACGAGGCATGCTAAAGGAAAAGGATGGTCCAGTAAAGTAAAGCTGCTCTACTCATTGGCTTACCGCTCGGTACATGTTCTGTCTGGCCAAGGAAGATTGAAAGACATTCTACAGCAAATCGAGGCAGAGGACAGAACAATATGATTATTAAAAATACAACAGCTTTAAAACAAAAATATAGTATAATCAGTTTCTCAAGAAAATGTTACGATCATCCCAAGTACAAAGAAAAACGAAAAGCCAGTTTCAAGTGATTCTTTATCAAAGACAATAAAGTCTTTTCAACTCAGAATTATCACCAGTTCATTTTTTAAGTTAAATAAATGCATTTTCAAATAAAATTCTGTGTTCATGCTATAACATGCAGAAATAATAGCACCCTAATTCAGAATGTGCTAACTGAAAGTACTGAAAATAAATTAGGCTTTTGAAAGTAGATACAATTTTAATGGGTAAAAAAAAACACTTTTAGGCTTGAAAAAACACTTTAACGTTATTTTTCAGTTGTCTATTTTAGACAAGGTACATTTCTTTGGATTAGTGAAAATAACCTACATCTTCTTTATTACTAAGTGGGAAAAAAAATGCCTCTGTATGCATACGTACTATATTTAATACAATGAAAAATTGTAAAATCCTTATATTCACAGTTCTTAAAGTCAAATATTTCAACTTTCCTAGAATATTGCAAGACATGAAAGTAAAATTAAACACCCTAACACGTTTCCAAGATCAAGCTTGCTTAAAACAAATTTTGAAGTTCATGCTGGAAACATTGTTAGCTTTGAACTCTAAGAGTAAGAAAGACCAATGAGACTAATAGGTGGAGAAAAAAACATACTTGTGCATCCAGAGTTCCAGTGAGAAGCAATATAACACATTTTTAAACTTTTGCTTGCTGGGTACTTCATTTGTAATTCAGGAGAAAAGAGGGATCACATACACTGTGAACAAAGTTCTATCAAGATCTGAATTCTTAAACTTGAGAAAATGGTTTTCTGTTTTATTTAATACAACCAAGTTTTCTAGGTTTTAAAATCCTGAAGCAAGACGAAGAAGTTCCTACTGTGAGAGTACTGCACTTAGTAGATGATTCCCAACCATCTGACACATGGGAAGCAGCTACTACACATATAATAACAGCACTGGAATATTTTTTTTCTAATGAATGGTATGAGGGGCAGAATTTTTATTTGCTTCTTATTCTGAGTAGTGGAAGAAGAAAGGACAATCTTTATAGTCAAATTTTACAGCAATAAAGGACATCTCTGTGATTATAATGAAAACTGGAATCAGTAAAAAAAAAAAAATGTAATTTATGATCCCTTTCTAGAACACAATCTATTCAACTAACATTTACTGTTAAGCTACCTTTCTTTAGTTTTAATTACTCATCACAAATTCATACCATATAAGCAACTCACCGGTCCACAGGAGTTGATGTATTCTCAATAAAACTGATAACTTTTTCCCTGACATTAACAGATTTTGTCTTCAAAGCAACAGTCATTTTATTTACTAGAGATTTCATTCCTCTATCATTCGAGCCATTAGAAGATTCACCCTGGGGGGGCGGAAAAAAAAAGAACTTACTGATGAAATAACTGCTCTCCAAATGATTAGCAGACACATTGCTTACTGCTAAGGGTTATCTAAATGTTATGCAATGAACTGTGCACCCCACCACCATCACCAATTCATATGTTAAAGTCTTCATTCCCAGTAAACCTAAGAAAAAGACTGTACAAGGACACAGGGCTCTTTAAGAGTAAATTAAGGCTGAAGTCACACAGGTGGGCCCTAACCAGTATGGCTTATGTGCTTATAGGAAAAGGGCTACACAGACAGAGAAAAAGGAGCATGTGCAGACACTAAAAACAAGACAGTCATCACACCAAAGAGAGGCAAAACCTTTGATCCAAGACATCTAACCTCCAGAACTAAGAGAAAATAAATTTCTGTCGTTTAAGCCTCTTGGTTGTATTTTGTTATGGCAGCCTGATACATTGAGTGAAACCATTTTAAGAATGGAAGGTAGAAATGAAATATGAGGATATGTATTATATTTATAAATGTGTGGAGCCTGAAATTATCTTTACTCAATAAAGACTAAGTTACTGACCTTTTCTTAGTCTATAAAAATAAGCAAAAGTAAAACCAGAATATCATTTGTATAACCAGAGTATCATTTATATTGCTAAATTTTTAAACACTTATTTCTTGTAAATTTTTGCTGTTTAAAACATTTTTATTTAGGCCCTCAATTTCTCAAGAAAAGTTATCCTTATGCATCTAATATAATAGGTGTGAGTGTAATTCTTTTGTTTTGGAGTTAGTTTTTATTTCTGAACCTTCTTCGCGGGACACAGATTCATAATCCAGACACATATAAATACTTTCATGATTGTAATGGAAAACTGGCAGTCATGGACATGAGGTACAGTTTAGAGCACTGTCCTGATATGTGTTAAGGAGCCAGCAGTTTTATCCATCATTGCCTCTGCACCGTTTGTGACAATGTCAACACAAAGAAAAACACAAGTAATACCTTGATATTCTTTTTGAAAATGGTTTTGACGTTATGAATTCCCTGACATGATTTCTAAAATTCCTGGAGGTCTGAGGACCATACTTCAAGTATGTAAGTTTTAGGCCTACGATATCTAAAAAGAGAAGACATCCTCTTTCTTTTTAGCTGGTTCCTTCTGTTTGATCTTGAAAGTGGAACTCTCTTGTTTGAAAAGTCCCTAAATATAACTATTGAATGGTATATAATTGCTCCTTTATACTCTATAGGGCAAGCTGGTAGTAGCTGTCAAAAGTTTAAAAATGTGCGGGTTCAATTCCTGGCCCAGCTCAGTGTGTTAAAGGACCCAGTATTGCCACAGGTGAGGCATAGGTTGCATCTAGGGCTCTGATTTCAATCCTTGGCTTGGGAACTTCCATATGCAGTGGGTGCAGCCTTTAAAAAAGGGGGAAAAAAAGGAGAATGGGTCTTTAATTAAATTAAATAACACAAAAACCATGTTTCCATTTCCATATACAAGAGTTCCTACTGTGGCACAGTGGGTAAATGATCTGGTTTGTCTCTGTGGCGGCACTGGTTCCGTCCCTGGCCTGGCCCTGTGGTTGGGGGTCTATCCAATGCTATGGGTGGGAATACAAATTAAAATAATGTTTTTTGGAGGGCAATTTAACGATAACACAGATTCTAAGGATTTTAATATGCAATCTTTTGATCAAGTTATTATACTTCTAGGATGAAATAATCATGACATGTCAATAAACATGTCAAATATACTACCTCAAAAATTAACTGTAGTAGTGTTTACAATCGAAAAAGTAGAAGCAGTGTAAATATTCAACAATATTGGACTATCTGAACAAATGATAACACAGTCGTTCTATTTATCTATTCAAAATAAAAACAGCAAATATTTATTAATAACAGGTGATTTTGGAGTTCCCATCATGGCTCAGCAGTAACAAACCCAACTAGTAACCATGAGGATGTGGGTTTGATCCCTGGCATCGCTCAGTGGATTAAGGATGCAGTGTTGCTGTGGGTTGCAGACATGGCTCCAGTGTTGCTGTGGCTGTGGTGTAGGCCAGCAGCTGCAGCTCCGATTTGACCCCTAGCCCAGGAACTTCCATATGCCCCAGATGTGGCCCTAAAAAGAAAAAACAAAAAAAATGGTGATTCCATACAAAGAGCTCTTAGATACTTAGAGGATCAAGCTAAAAACTTAATTCTCAGAGAATCCTCATCTGCTGATAATGTGACAATAATCTGCTTTGATTTACAGAGCTGAAAATAAACTTCAGTCCTCTAGTGAGTTACAATTTTATAATTACTATAAAAAAATGTAAGTGACAGGTACGGCACTTTACACTCACTTGTACATTTAATCCTCACATCATTCTTATGAGAAAGGTTCTGTTATTATCATCCCTATTTTCACAGATCCCTATTTTCCACAGCAGAAAAGATCTTGCTGGAGATCTGTTAAGAAAGTAAACTGTACCAACAAAAAACTGAATACCCAAGTAAGTCAGACTGGTAAGCCCAAGCACCTAACTATGACCCTGTACCAGAATTCTCCTTCTATTTCTGACTTAAAGAATATTCGTCAGGTAGATGTGTACTACTTAATAAGAAAATGATTTGATGACACCTATCTCAAATGACATAAAATACTGAAAACACACAAAAGACTTATTGCCTAAATTAATTTTCAAAGTAGAACAGATTTACCCACTATAGCAAAACTCTGCAGTAATGTATATCCCAGTAACTAAAAGTCAAATATAACGGGATTGGCAGTTGGTTCCTATCTTCCTCTGCCTGGCCCATTCTCAAACATGAGTGGACTGAAGTCCTAACCATGTAAGGATTAGGTAAGGAGGAGAGAGAGATACATACATGATACGCAGGATATGACCATAAGCCTCAGTATTCTCCTGGCTCAAACTAATTAGAAGATTCCTAGAACCAGCTCACTTTAGAGTCCTGGCCAGTCACAGGACTCAGAATTATCTCCACTGACATGTAAGCTGGAGCAGAAAATTGTCACTAGGTAATACCAAGCTGCAGCTGGACAGGGTAGAAATCTGATTTCAGCAGATAGGCCAGAACTCCTGGCTAGTTTTGCTGTGCAGGTCTGCTCCCATCATTTCATTAACCTTACAATAATACTCCTCATTGTATGTATCTGAAGTATCTTGATTCCATTCTGTTATGGTAGGTGTTTAGTTGCTCATTACCTTTTCTGGACATTTATCCAAATCTGGTGACACAGTCTATGTATACACTTACATCAACAGAAGAATTGATACTGCTCCTTGAGCCTGAGGTACTAGCAATCCAATGACCATATCCATTTTCTGGTCCATCCACATTAATGTCTGCCAGGTGCTGCTGCAGTGCTTTTTAAACAGGAAGAAGAAAAAAATCCTGACATATCAACCCCCTTAGGAAAAATTCATTACCAGAGAAGTATAATAAACATGCCATAGCTGAATGAAAAAGGATCCAAGGGCATAATCATAGGTATTTCTCTCAGCACCTCTGTAAAGAAGTAAAGACTCCAGGCTACAAAAGTACTTCCTTTCCCTTTTCTTCCTTCCAAAGCCCTTTCTCTGTACACACTTAATTTTCCTTAATTGAATCTAAGGGTGATAATAACTCTATACATAGGCTTGATGTTTTCCTCTTTGGAAAGTAATCTTTCAAGTATTAATAAATAATCTTAGCAATATTTCTATGACACCTATTATAAATGTGTCGTATGGATTAATAGAAAACCTATGGGGAAGTTCCCTGTGGTGCAGCAGGCTAAGGATCTGGCATTGCTGAAGCTGTGGCATAAGTTACAACTGCAGCACAGGTTCAGTCCCCAGCCTACGAACTTCCACATGCTGCAGGTACAGCCAAAAAAAGAAAAAGAAAGAAAGAAAGAAAGGAAAGCAAAGCAAAGCAAACCTATGGTAGGTTTTGTTTACATTAGGAGACATCAGTTAATCCTTCCCATAATAAAGAATTGGTCTCAGGAAAGATTATGGAATCTGCTACGGAAAGAGGTTATTCTTAGAAAAGAAATAATTTATAGTTTAGAAAAAAGGTCCTAAAACCTAGACCATATATACTATAAAAGAATGATTTTCAGACACTTTTGAGAACAAGATTCACAACCAAGCTTTGTATTATGTTGTCAGAATTCCCAATAAATAACACTGGGCCTTAGGCCAATACTTGCTTAACACTAGTATTTATTAAAATAAGCCCTTCTGGAGTTCCCACTGTAGTGCAGTGGGTTAAGAATCCAACTGCAGCAACTCAGGTTGCTGCAGAGGCACAGGTTCCATCCCTGGCCTGGACCAGGTTAAAAGATCTGGAATTGTCGCACCTGTGGCATATATCACAGCTGTGGCTCGGATTCAATCCCTGGCCCAGGAACTTCCATATGCTCCAAAAAGTGAAGGCAAAGGGATTAATAAATTAAAACCTTACCCAGGAGTTCTTGCTGTCGCTCAGCAGTGATGAACCCGACTAGCATCCATGAGGACTTGGGTTCGGTTCAATCCCTGTCCTCGCTCACTGGGTTAAGAATCCAGCATTGCCGTGAGCTGCAGTGTAGGTCACAGACAGGGCTCAGATCTGGTGTTGCTGTGTGGCTATGGCATAGGCTGGCAGCTGTAGCTGTTATTTGACCCCTAGCCTGGGAACTTCCATATGCTGCACGTGTAGCCATAAAAAATTAAACAAAACAAAACAAAAAAATCTTACCCATAAATCCTCCGCTGGCAATGCTCACATATTCTTTGTTTTTCTGAAATGGAAAATAAAATTTTAATTATTCCAAAATGCAATTTAATTAAAACTTCGGATAGTTCTATAAGCATTGACAAATGTAATATAAAGTTATGTATTAATTTCTGGAATTTTTTTCTTTTCTTTGACATTTTGGACTTTGGCACAGAGAAGTACATATGTTTATCTTGTGTACTGTTAAGGTCTGGCTCCTGGGTGGGAAAAAAGAATAAACTTCATGGCTACTAACAAGACTGATTTTATCAGTATTATAGTTCTAACAGTGCAATAGAGAGTCAAACCAAAATCAGTTCAATTTTGTATTTTCAGATGTAACTGGAAAGATTTTTAAAAGCTTTCAAAAATATTTTGGGTCCTTTATGAAAAGGAAATAAAAAGAAAATATTACAGCTAATTATGAAGAAGAAATGACAACACTAACAGTTTACAAACTACTAAAAATTAATGAATCTAAACAGTGATAACAAAAAAAGACACAAGAGAGATATCTGGGCAGCATTCATCTCCTGAGGAAGTACATACATACCTACATCTAGGACTTTCTGTCCCCCACCCTCTAAAAGTAATCAGATCAGGTCTCCAGACCTAATTACTAGCCTTTTGTCCCTATAGGGACAGAAGCTGATAAATGACACCACTCAAACGTGATCAGCAAGGAGATTGGATTAAGATGGCGGAATAGAAGGACTGGAGCTCAACTTCTCTCCCAAATAACAGCAAAACTACAACCAAATGCCGAGCAGCCTTCAACCAAATGGACTGTAAACTTCCAAAAAAGATATTCTACTGCAGAAGACAAAGAGGAGACCACATCAAGAGGTAGGAGGGGCGATTACATAATACAAGCAACCCCATACCTCCTGGGTCAGAAGCCCCCCAGACTGGAAAGTAACTGCATCACAGAGACTCAGCTACAGGACTGAGAGTTCTGAGCCCCATGTCAAAACCCCACGCCTGGGGATCTGGCACAGGGAGAAAGAGCCCCTGGAGCATCTGGCATTGAAGGCCAGAGGGGCTTGTGTGCAGGAGCTCCACAGGACTGGGGGAAACAGAGACCCCATTCTTGAAAGGCACACACAGGCTTTCACGTGCACTGGGTCCCAGGGGAAAGCAAAGTCTCCATAGGAATCTGGGTGGAGCCTGACTGCAATTCTTGGAGGATCTCCTGGGAAAACGGGGGTGACTGTGGCTTGTTGTGGGGGAAGGGCATTGGAGGTTAAACTCTCAGGAACATTCATCAGACTGTGTTTCTCTGGAGGGGGTCATTTCTAGGAAAATCTGGTCCCTCCCATCAGCGCTGAGAAGCCCCAGGCCAAACAATAATACAGGTGGGATCACAGCCCCACCCATCAGTAAACAGGCTGCCTAAAGACCCCTGAGGCACACGGCCAGCCTCTAATCTCATCCAGAGACAAAGCCCCATCCATCAGAGGGATAAGAATCAACCCCACCTACCAGTGGGCAGGCATCAGTCCCTCCCATTGGGAAGCCTACAGCAAACCCCCTCCATACCAACTTTAGCCAAAGGGGAGACAAACACCTGAACTAAGAGAGGCTACAACTCTCCTGTCGACACAAAGGTGACCACACCAAAAACCTACAAAAATGAAAAGACTGAAAACTATATCTCAGGTAAGGGAGAAAGAGAAAAGCCCAGAAAAACAGCTCGGTGATGAGATTATCAGTCTCACAGAAAGAGACTTTAGACTGTTGATGCTGAAGATGATGCAAGGCATTGGAAATAAACTGGAGGCAAAGATCGATAATTTACAGGAAACACTGAGCAAAGAAATAGAAGATGTAAAAATTAAACAAGAAGAGATGCAAAATACAATAACTGAAATAAAAAATTCATTAGAAGCAGCCAACAGTAGAATACAGGAGGCAGAAGAACGAATCAGTGAGGTGGAGGACAGATTAGTGGAAATCACTAATGCAGAAGAGAAAAGAGATAAAAGATTGAAAGGAAATGAGCTGAGTCTCAGAAAACTCTGGGATAATGTTAAACGCACCAACATCCGTATTATAGGGGTGCCAGAGGGAGAAGAGAGAGAGAAGGGGACAGAAAAAAATATTTGAAGAGATAATAGCCAAAAACTTCCCTAATACAGGAAAGGAACCACTCACTCAAATCCAGGAAGCGCAACAAGTACCATTTAAAATAAACCCAAGGAGGAACACCCCGAGACACGTATTAATCAAAATGACCAAATTAAAGACAAAGAGAAAAATTTTAAAGCAGCTAGGGAAAAGAAATGACATACAAGGGAACCCCAATAAGGTTATCAGCAGATTTTTCAGCTGAAACTCTGCAGGCCAGAAGGGCGTGATATACTTCATGTGATGAAAGGGAAAAACTTCCAACCAAGATTGCTTTACCCTGCAAGGCTCATATTCAGATTTGAAGGAGAGATCAAAACCTTTACAGATAAGCAAAAGCTAAGAGATTTCTGCAACACTAAACCAGCTTTACAACAAATCTTAAAGGAACTTCTCTAGTCAGAGAAGAAAAGGCCACAACCAGACACAAAAACAGCACAAATGACAAGGCTCACCAGTAAAGGCGTATATACAGTAAAGATACCAAATCATCCATGCACAAATATGCTACCAAAATAAGAAATCGTGAGAAGAGAGCACAAATGAAGGTCACTGGAGACGCAAGTGCAATTAAGAAACCAACGACTTAAAACAATCTCATTTGTATATAGACTCCTATATCAAAACTTCAGGGTTAAAAAAAAAAAAAAAAGAGCAACAAAAACCTCAAACAGTTAATACAATGGCAATAAGAACATATATATCAGTAATTACCTTAAATGTTAATGGACTGAATGCCCCAGCCAAAAGACATAGACTAGCCGAATGGATACAAAAACAACACCCATATATATATATGCTGTCTTCAAGAGACCCACTTCACTTCTAGAGACACATACAAATTGAAGTGAGAGGATGGAAGGAAACATTCCATGTAAATGGGAATCAAAAGAAAGCCAGAGTAGCAATACTCCTATCAGACAAAATAGACTTTAAGATGAAGAACATTTTAAGAGACAAGGAAGGTCACTACATAATGATCAAAGGATCAATCCAAGAAGATATAACAATTTTAAATATCTATGCACACAACATAGGATCACCACAATATATAAGGCAACTGCTAACAACCTTCAAAGGAGAAATCAACAATAACACAATCACAGTGGGGGAAACTTGGGAGCTCCCGTCGTGGTGCAATGGAAATGAATCTGACTAGGAACCATGAGGTTGCGGATTCAATCCCTGGCTAACTGGGTTGAGGATCCACCAGCATTTCCACGACCTGTGGTGTAGCTCACAGAGACGGCTCAGATCTGGTGTTGCTGCTGTGGCTGTGGTGTAGGCTGGCAGTTATAGCTCCGATTCGACCCCTAGCCTGGGAACCTTCAAAAAGCCTCGGGTGCAGCCCTGTTAAGACAAAAGACCACCCCCCCCCAAAAAAAAAAATCAAGGAAACTTAAACACTAGTGAGTTGTTTTTTTTTTTTTTTGGCCGCCCCAAGTCATGTGGAGTTCCTGGACCAGGGATCAGATCTGAGCCACAGTTGCAACCTATACCACAGCTGCAGCAATGCTGGATCCTTCCCCCACCACGCCTGGCTGGGGATAGAACCTGTGTCCCAGCACTCCAGAGACATCGCCCATCCCGTTGCATCATGCTGGGAATTCCACTAATTAGATTTTTTATTAAAAATCTAATAGTAATGTAATACTATGTAAAAAAATCTAATCTAATGTAATAGTGATAATGTGGTTATATCTTTAGAGTTTACAGAAGGCATAAAAGGGTTTATAGAGTCCATTTCTCCCTATGTTTGGATCTATTTGGAATTTTCCATGATAAAAATTGGGGAGAAGATTCCTAAACCACATCAAGAACTTGAATTATTATTATTATTACTATTATTATTATTATTATTGTCTTTTTCCCTTTTCTAGGGCCTCACCCGCAGCATATAGATGTTCTCAGGCTAGGGGTCTAATCGCAGCTGTAGCCACCAGCCTACGCCACAGTCACAGCAACGCGGGATCCGAGGCGCATCTGCAACCTACACCACAGCTCATGGCAACGCCGGATCCTTAACCCACTGAGCAAGGCCAGGGATCAAACCTGCAACCTCATGGTTCCTAGTCGGATTCGTTAACCACTGCACCACAACGGGAACTCCCCAGAACTTGAATTATTTAAAAAAAGTTTACAATATCCCAAACTTCTGCCATCTGACACCCTCACAATATACTATTTGTACCTGAGCATTTTCAGACTATGCCAATTAAATTTATAAGTAAAATGAGTTTGAATCCCCCCCTTTTTTTTCTTTTTACAGCCACAATTGCAGCAAATAGAAGCTCCTGGGCTAGGGGTCAAATTGAAGCTGTAGCTCCTGGCCTAGGCCACAGCCACAGCCACAGCAATACCTGATCTGAGCTGCAAATGGCACCTACACTGCAGCTTGTGGCAACGTTGGGTCCTTAATCCACCCAGCAAGGCCAAGGATCAAACCCGCATCCCCTAGGAGACAAAGCTGGGTCTTTAACCTGCTGAGCCACAATGCGAACTCTGAGTCCCTATTTTTGTTATTCTGAATAGGATTCTAAAATCTTTCCTCCAGTAAGGCATAAAATTATCTTATAATACCTCCCCCACTTTGTTCCTCCTCTGATTTTGTCTTTCAAGGATTGTCCTTTAGACCAATTTTCTCAAACCAGACTCCCAAAAAAATGGATACAAACTGAGTGGCTTGTGAAACACCATACCTGCTATATCTACTGTGTTCCTGATTCTACAGTTTTGGGTCACGCAAAATGAAGACTTTAATGTATAAAGAATACCTAACTTTAATGTATAGAGAATACGTAATAAACAACTATTTTTATACAGAAAGAACCATCACTGAGTGAGGCTTTCTGGAGAAGGTAAAGGGACAGGTAGTATAAAATCACTAATACAGATTGGTTCTGCTGAAGACAACATTCAAACACAAAAAGGAAAGGTAGCTAAGAGTCATGAATACATAAACGTGTATATTTATTTGACTTCAAAGTGAAGATATTAAAATGAATTATAGAAGTTCCCGTCATGGCTCAGTGGAAATGAATCTAGCAACCATGAGGACACAGGTTCAATCCCTGGCCTTGTTCAGTGGGTTAAGGATCTGGCATTACTGTGAGCTGTGGTGCAGGCTGCAGATCCCACACTGCAGTGGCTGCTATGTAGGCCAGAAGCTACAGCTCCAATTCGACCCCTAGCCTGGGAACCTCCATATGCTGTGGGTGTAGCCCTAAAGAGACAAAAATAAATAAATAAATAAATATATATATATACACACATATATATATATGTATATATATATATATATATATATATATATATAATTATAGAGCAACTGTAAAAAGTACTAGGACATAAACAGGAATAAAAAAGGATGTAACAGAATAATCCAGAAATAGACTCTGAGGCACTGAGTATTCAGTATATCAAAGAGGTGGTATTTCAAGTTGATATAGCATAACTGGTTAGCTATTTGGAGAAAATTTTTTTTGATTCCTACCTCACTTCTTACACAAAAATAATTCCAGATGGTCCAAGATTTAACATAAAAAATAAATCATATAAGCATGCAAGAAAAATCTGAGGGAGAAGACCTTTCTTGGCAAGACACAAAACCATTAAGGTGTTAAAAAAATACAGATAAATTTGACAACGTAGATAACAGCACAAAATTACCTATGACAATTTCTAAAAGGTGACAGCAATAACCAACTAAAACTGAAAATATCTGTCAATGCACCTGTAAGAAGTGCGCCAGGACCATGTTCATATACATGTCTTCCTCCTCTCTGCCACTGCCCATGAAACAAAGGTGTTCCCCGCCAGCAATGGAGCCGGACTCGATGGACTGCTTCTGTGCTTCCAGCAAGGATTTCACTGACTGTGCAAACTCAGATGGATTCTGGAGCATCTAGACAATTAAAATTTTTTTAATGTAGCAAGCTTGTATTTTTTATACATTAGCAAAACTTGGAAATATTTTTCCAAGAAATAACCCACAATATTTAAATTGCCACCATGGATATAAAAGGAAAAAAGTAATAAAGGCTCTTATAAATAAAATACCTGGGAGAAAAAAAATAGTATAAATGTACCTATAACACATCAGAAAACAAAAGTTGAAATTCACAGAAAGATTACATTATACAAAGAAAACATGCTAATGGAAAAACTGTTTTTGCTATTTGTTTTCTAAACAAGCTTCAGTGTCTTTAGGTATCATGACAAGAAAAGTTTAACACCGAGTGGAAGGGCCCAAACAAAAACAATACATCAAAACAAGCTATATTTTTTAGTTTCCACTTACATGGAAAATCATGCATTTCTTAGAGGACAGTCAGAAATAGTAGAAGCCATTAACTTATCAAGCAATAAATTATGGCCTATCTGTACCATGGACCACTATACAACCATTAAAAAGAATGTGCTTAAATGAAAAGATCTCCAAGAAACTGTAAAAGTGAAAATGCAAATGAACCATTAAATGAAAAATCAAGTGGAAAAAAAAGTGAACGAGTGGCATATATTTATATATAAAAGGTCTAGAAGGTTAAATAAGCTGAAAATAATTGTTAACTCTGGAGACATTCCTTTTTTTTTTTTGGTCTTTTTAGGGCCGCACCCGAGGCATATGGAAGTTCCCAGGCTAGGGGTCGATCAGAGCTGTAGCTGCTGGCCTATACCACAGCCACAGCAACTCTGGATCTGAGCCACGTCTGTGACCAACACCACAGCTCATGGCAACGCCAGATCCTTAACCCACTGAGCGAGGCCAGGGATCCAACCCCCATCCTCATGGATACTAGTCAGGTTCATTACTGCTGAGCCACAGTGGGAACTCTATCTCAGCAGATATTCTTTGAGGTTTTTTTTTTTTTGATAAATCAAGTTATTCATGAATCTGAGTAAATTTTTAAAATAAGCATAAAAGAGGAACCATCTACGTCCTTCCAGATGAATCAAGGAAGAGAAAGGCACAGAGTTCACTTTCAGGATGCAAACAAGCCAGGATGGCCTTCTTCGCCCATAACATCCCAAACCCTCTGTCTGGGTTGCTCTATCTCCATTTTCCCATGAGTTTCCTCTTAACACAGCCTAGACCCTTCTACATGCCCTTTCAGCCTCAGTGTCAACTGTTTCAGACAAGTTGGGAAGAAGGGCAGATAGTACAGTCAGCCAAAGAAGTTACTCTTCTGAATTCCCCATCTCTAAACCTCAGAAAGGCTTAAATGATGTTAGTCCCTATCCTACCAAATGCTCCAAGTATCTCTAACAACATTTAATTATCTACTTCATCTAATCCTTCAACTAAAGTGAACGTAAGACAGCATTTTTTTTTTTTGTCTTTTGTCATTTGGGGCCACACCCATGCCATGTGGAGGTTCCCAGGCTAGGGGTCTAATCGCAGCTGTAGTCGCCAGCCTACACCACAGCAATGCGGGATCAGTGCCACGTCTGCAACCTATACCACAGCTCACGGCAACGCCGCATCATTAACCCACGGAGCAAGGCCAAGGATCGAAGCCTCAACCTCATGGTTCCTAGTTGGATTCGTTAACCACTGAGCCACAATGGGAAATCCAAAGACAGCAATTTTAACAACTGAGTCCCTATACAGCAGACACTGCCCTTACTAAATATTAGTTTATTATACACATAAGAACTTAGAGTAAAAACGATCAGATTACCCAATCATAATAAGCGCTAATATTCATACTTACTAGTTGCAAAGCACTATGCTAAGTGCTACAGAAGGTAGCTCCTAGTAAGAAGTTTAGAATTTACTGACATAACAATGGTAACCAACAGTAAGCCACAGTTAACAGTGCTTTTATCTATCCTGTATAACAAAAGGGTGTCCTAGGTAAAAAGGAAACCAGAGAGCAATACTTTTACAAGGGCAGAGACTTCTTCCTTAAGCAGAAAGAAAAACATCCCCAATCTAGTACATATATATTTATTTATGGACTAAAGAAAAAAAATCAATTTCTTCTCGTACTTTTCAAAAAATTTTAATTAGCATTTATACTAACCAGATCTGAATCTAAGTGGAAAGCAGTTGATAAATGCCCAGCATTATACTGTTCTGCAGGACGGCAATCCACCACAAAGAACCGGACTCCCTCCTAAAAGGGAAACATTTGACATAACAGAATTTGCCATGAGGGTCACATTTTCATATGACAATTAATCAAAGGAGGGGGAACAGATTTATTAAAAATTGGATCTCACGTATAACTAGGAGGACCCACACATTACAGATGCAAGAAAATAAACTCAAGATCTTAAAATAAAATAATTTCATTTTAAATTGTTAAAATATTTTGTATATGTGTTCTTGACTAGACAGTGTTAAAATATATAGCAGAAAAATGTTAGTTTGAGCTATAAAACTAATAATATTGGAATTTAACAATTTAATGTCAATCATGTTAAACACTTTTAAAAACACTATATAAACACATGGTAGATATAATTCCTATTTTTGCAAATAAACCCACAAACTTATGAACAATTCAATTCACATAAGGATTAAGTATCTTTTGGGGGTGAGGGGAGGTTCTCCAATGCCAGTCTGAACTGAACGTGTTCACATGGGTCTCTTTAAACTGGATTACATGCCCTGATTTGCAATTGGGGGGGGGGTCTTTTTAGGGCCACACCCACGGCATATGGAAATTCCCAGGCTAGGGGTCAAATTGGAGCAATAGCGGCTGGCTTATACCACAGCACAGCAATGCCGGATCTGAGCCTGCATAGGTCACTGATGTGGCTCAGATCCAATGTGGCTGTGGCATAGGCTGGCAGCTGCAGCTCTGATTCTACCTCTGGCCTGGGAACTTCCATATACCACAAGTGCAGCCCTAAAAAAAAAAAAGGGAAAAACATGTGAGATGCCTATTTTTAAAAGATCACAAAAGGCCTGTCTTTCCATGTCCATTGCTTCTCTCTCCTTCTTTGAAATACATCCCACCTTCCAAACACAAACATATACAGCTAACTGTTACACTATTAGGAATAAAGAACATATACTGAAAAAACTGGCTCATCAGATTTCATGAAGACAGCAATAGACATAAAACTATGGTATATCTTCAATTCTCCTTTGTAACATGCCTTTTGGCATTAAACCATTTAATTAGCTGTATAAGTACCCAGAATTTAACTGTTAAAGGCTAAACTCACCCTTTTAAGTACTTTATACAGCATTCAGTTGCTTTGCTAAAATATGAAAAAAGATTCAGCAATTTACAGAAATTGGTGTCAAAAATAACTAGTTGACAATTAAGATAACATATAAGCTGGCATTTTAAAAATGAGCATCTGGACAGAAGATTTAACATATTAATCATTCAAAAAAAAAGAAAAACAAAAAAGTTACAGTGTTACAGTAAATTAATTTTGTGAGACAACAGGGAGGAAAAGTTTGATTCCTTACATTTTAAAGGGGACAGTCCTCTGACAAACAGTGGGATTTTTTTTTTTTTAATACTTACTCCTTGAAGCTGATTTGCTTGAAGGATCTCTGAAACAGAGATGGCCAGACACAGAGCCTGACTCAGATCTGCGTCGTCATCTTTAATCCCCAACAAAGTACTACCAAATAAATGGTGATTATCCTGTGTGAAGAGGAATTTTTGAAACATTACAAAGAAAAAATAAAATTAAACTTTCTTCCTAAAACTATTCTTAACAGACCAAGATAAAATGTAAAAAATTTATCATCCCAACCTTACAGGCTAAAAGTTACAAAAACACTGCATGTACTATTAGAGTTCACACAAAATGAAAGACTAAGAAAAAAAAAATTTATACACAGCTATTTTCTTTTTTTTTTTTTGTCTTTTTGCCTTTATCTAGAGCCGCACCCGCGGCATATGGAGGTTCCCAGGCTAGGGGTCTAACAGGAGCTGTAGCTGCCAGCCTTTGCCACAGCCACAGCAACGTGGGATCCGAGCCGTGTCTGCAACCTACACCACAGGTCACGGCAACGCCGGACCCTTAACCCACTGAGCAAGGTCAGGGATTGAACCCGCAACCTCATGGTTCTTAGTCGGATTCGTTAACCACTGAGCCATGAAGGGACATCCTATACACAGCTATTTTCTATACTATCACCTACATTAAATTTTTAGGTGGCTACTCACAACTTTTTGTATTTTAATAAAAACAAAAATACAGCATGAACTGCAAAATATACTGTTATAGCCTGTTCTAATTAGCAACTGCTAGTGCAGATTTACTATTTCCAAAGAATAAAAGCTATTTTTCTTAAAAAACTGAAAAGGATAAGACTTTTTTCATTCAGTATCACAACCGGTATTTCAGCATCTAACTTAGTTAACGTTGTGGGGAACTAAAGGTGACATACACAGGCAATTATTAAAATAGCTGAAATTAGTCCCTAGAAACAAGTAATTTGTTTTGAGGGAAAATGTTCTTAGAAGTTTTCCCTCATCTGCCTCTTGAACACACCATACAATACATAACTGAACCTCATCTTAAGGTTTCAGTGACATCATGGTAACTTCTAACTAGAAAGTATTATGGTAGATACCTAAAAAAAAAAAAAAAGACAATAATGCTTTCATGAGCACCTGAGGTGGAAAAACTTTTTAGAGATGGGACTTACTGTCTCCTCACTACTGAGTTTTGCTTCTTACGAGTTTTATTTGGGCTTCTAATCTGGTGTTTTCTTCTCTTGAAAGTACTCATCTCATCTGAGAAAGGTTCTAGGTCTCCATGGAACTAAGTGACCCTTTTTTTTTGTTTAAAAGACAGTTCACTGGGGTTAGTAGATGCAAACTACTGCATGTGGAATGCATAAGCAATGATATTCTGCTGTATAGCCCAAGAAACTTTATCTGATCACTTGTGATGGAACATGATGGAAGATAATGTGAAAAAAAGAACACTTATATGTATGATTATTTCGCTGTACAGTAGAAATTGACAGAACATTGTAAATCAACTATAATACAAAAAATTTTTGGAGTTGTCTTGGCTCAGCGCAAACGAATCTGAAATCTATGAGGACTCAGGTTCAATCCCTGGCCTCGTTCGGTGGGTTAAGGATCCAGTGTTGCTGTGAGCTGTGGTGTAGGTCGCAGATGCAGCTTGGATCCTAGGTTGCTGTGGCTGTGCGATAGCACAACAGCTATAGCTCCAATTCGACCCCTAGCCCAGAAACTTCCATATGCCGCAGATGTGGCCCTAAACAGACCAAAAAAAACATTAAAAAATTTAAAAAGTTAAAAAAGACAGCTCAACATCATTACAGTTGTACAAAGCTCAACTCCAGATAAAGGAGGCATAATTATACATCCTCCATTAGATTTTTGTAATGTAATTTTTAAGGTCAGGAAAGCATTAATTTAAGAAGTACCTGGGATTAACAGATGCAAACAATTGCATTTGGAGTGGATAAGTAATGAGATCCTGCTGTATAGCACGAGGAACTATATCCAGTCATTTGTGATGGAACATGATGGAGGATGATGTGAGAGAAAGAAAAAATATATATATATATATATATATATATATATATATATATATATATATACGTATGACTGGGTCGTTTTTCTGTACAGTAGATATTGACAGAACACTGTAAATCAACTGTAACGGAAAAAATGAAAATCATAAAAAAATTTAAGAAGTTTGCTTCATACTCAATTTTCTCATGATCAAGAATAATAAGGGCAGTAGAAGTGAAACGGTTGCTAGAATATTTGTATACTATCTCTTTTTTGTGGGGGGGGGCGCACATGTGACATAAGGAAGTTTCTAGGCCAGGGAACCACACCTATACCAGAGCAATGACTCCAAGCCACAGCAGTGACAAAACCAGATCTTTAACCCACTGAGCCACCAGGGAACTCCTATATATACTATCTTTTGTCATTTTAAAAGATACAGTGAAAAATACCATACAAAATTGTAATATACAAAAAGAAAAGAATGACAATCCAGAGTATTTTAACTGAAGTGGATACAACATAAACCATAAAACAATGTACAAAATATGAAATACTGAAGGAGGTCATTTCTTGCTTATACCTTCCTAAATGAAGCTGGTGTTTTACTGCAATAATACTGAGCCAGAGAGAAAAGGTCTTCTATATCTTCTAGATTCAAACTGGATGGAGTATTTTCCAAGAACTCTGAAATAGGATTATAAAACACACCATTAAAACATTTTTGTTTGTGAAGAATAATGATGTACATATAAAATTTGAAATATCTTTAACATTATAACTATATAAATGGAATCTCAATAGTAATCCATTAAAAACTGTTTGGGGAGAAGTAGATTTCTCCAAAGGAGTTGAAATTGCTAATGAAATTCTGTTAGTGAATAATGGTGTCAGGCAATCAAATCAAATTCATTAGCCTTGACTGGAATACTGTGATTTATTTAACAAACACATATGAAATGTCAGCGTCCCTGGAAATAAAAACTGACTAAGAAATGGTTCCTGACTTAAGGAACTTCATCTTGTTTAAGAAATGTTAAGATAAATTATTATAATGTAGTGAGATAAACACTATAACACAGACATTACAAAGTGTCAGGGAATATAGAGAGGAAGTAACTAAATCTGTGTGCGGACTAGAGTAGGGAGAACCCAAAAGGAGAATCAAAATTTGAACAATGGAGATACTTATGAAAGCTGAGTATTCAAGGTAAATTAAGGAAAAAGGAAGGGAAAGGCAGAGAGAAGGGTAATTTACTTGACCAATGAAATCAAAGAAACAGTACATGAAAAAGGGCTGAAACCATGAAGAAAAAAACAGCACAGAAGGAATGAATGAGGGTGGCAAAATCAGGTGAAACAGTCTTTAAGGTCTATACCTAGAGAGTGTGTAAGAATTGAATGGACTCTCAGGGCTCTTCTAGACTAATCTCTTAAATTAATAGACGAGGAAACAGTTTTAGAAAATTAAGTGACTTGACAAGTTTTCTCCATATTAGATGATACTTACTGATAACTTCTTCTTTGCTGTCAGATTCCTGTGCTAAAATGAATTCTCTGTAAACAAGAATCAAATGAATTTGAGTTAAATATTAACAGAGCATCCTGAAAAGAAAAATCTGTCTTGATACTTACTTTGCATTAACAAGGATTATTAACATCAAGAAATAAATAAAAAATGGATCTGCTTGTTGTAGATATCCATCCCATATTGCCTGAGTGACTTCAGTGGAACAGTAGCATGCAAAAAGGCTTCCAAGCTGTAATGAGGAAATGAAATGAGAGCTATAAATCACTGGAAATGACCTGTTGTTTCAAAAGTACTAAGGCAAATGTGTAACATTATATCAAACTGTCTGCACCTGATATTTCATGTATACCTTAATTTTACTGTATGTAATCCAAATGCAAAGCATGTGGATTCAAGGCCCAATGAAGCCAGTTTCTAGCTGTGTGACTTAGAGCATGCCACTTAACCTTCAAAGCTTCCATTTCTACCTCGGTCTGAAAAAAGGAATACTAATACCCACCTTCTATTACTGTTGTAAAGAGAAAGATAATTAATCTAGAATATCTAAAGTAACCAGAACATATCTGCCATAGCATAATAACTAGCATATAGTTACCTACGAGTTTATAGGTTAAGTACTTCCAAAGTAATTTCGAAGATCAAGCATGGTAATGTAAGAGCGACCAATGAAATTTTAATGATAATATAAAGGCAAATTACTCCCTAAGCTTACTTGCACATCATTTGAAATGAGACAACATTCATGTTCCCTCAATAGGTTTCGGGAGTTCAGTGTTTTGTTTTTTGGGGGGCAGGCATGTGCAAGTTCCTGGGCCAGATACTGAACCTGCGCCACAGCAGTAACAACAGCCAGATTCTTAACAACTAGGCCACCAGGGAACTCCCAGAACAGATACATTTAGTGAATATTTTAGGCCAGGTACTAAACTACTGCCTCAATTATTTTATTAAATATCTCTTATTTTAATATTCTAATAAAAAGCCTTCAAAGTAGACATTTTTTCTCCCCATTTTATAGGTAAGAAAACGGACTTGTATTAAATAACCTTTCTAAATAACATCACAGAGCTAATGAGTGGTGGTATTGGGTAAGAAAAAAGGCCTGAGGCTCTACAGCCCATGTAACTGCTACTACAGTTGATTACAAAGCTTTTAAAGTACATAATGCTTCTAAATGTTTTTTGCAGTTGTTTAAAAATTACTACAAATACAGATTACTACTACAAATACAGAATACACAAACAGAATAGCAAAGTATGGTC
>PVHT021183696.1:5541371-5571333 GCA_004024745.2 Catagonus wagneri
AGGAACCATGAGGTTGCGGGTTCGATCCCTGCCCTTGCTCAGTGGGTTAACGATCCGGCGTTGCCGTGAGCTGTGGTGTAGGTTGCAGGCGCGGCTCGGATCCTGCGTTGCTGTGGCTGCGGCGCAGGCCAGTGGCCACAGCTCCGATTAGACCCCTAGCCTGGGAACCTCCACATGCCGCGGGTGCGGCCATAAACCCCGCGGCCATAAAATGACAAAAGGCAAAAAAAAAAAAAACAAAGTATGGTCATTAAATTCACTTAGCTAAATTAAAGCTACCACTGCTTTGTTCATAGTTAGGAGTTCTCAAGGTTTAGGAATTTGCTTCCTCTCGTGATTGGAAAAAAACAGACTCCATTCCATAAACATGATACCAGTAGCAAGAATGAGCCACTTGGGGCACTGACAAATAAAAACTGGTTGTTTCAGTAATCAGTTAAAACCTGCTGCCAGCACTGAGTATTAATTCAGAGTACTTGCTACAGAAATGCCATTTCCCAAGCATGGTATGACCAGAGAGACCTCTATTAAAGTATCAGAATGCCTAAAAGAAAGTTTCTTACTTCAATACAAATAAACGGATTTTTTTTTCTTTGCTATTGAGGGCCACACCTGTGTCATATGGAAGTTCCCAGGCTAAGGGTCGAATTGGAGCTGTAGCTGCAAGTCTACACCACAGACACAGCAACATGGGATCCGAGCCATGTTTGTAACCTACACCATAGCTCACGGCAACACCAGATCCTCAACTCATAGAGTGAGAACAGGGATCAAACCCACATCCTCATGGATACTAGTCAGATTGTAACCCACTGAGCCACAATGGGAACTCCCACAAATAAGTGGATTTAATGACAACATAATGAATCTCAGAGAAACTAAAATTTTATAGGTATTTTATTCTACTCAAAGTGACAAGACTGTAGCCCAGAGGAAACCAGAGTGTAAGGTGTTACAGTCTAAGATTTAGTATGCCAGAGCTGAAACCAATTAGGATTCTGTAGTCATCATTTCCTGACTGAGATAATACTATTATTATTCCTGTTTTACAGATGAAGAAATTGAAGCTCAGAGGTTAAGTATATTAAATCACCCAGTTAATAAGTGGCAGAAATGGAGTCCTTTCTGAAAAAAAGTTACATAAGATATAATCAATGAATATGCTAAATTTTTTAATAAACATATATTCTTCTAGCACCCAATCACTGCTTCAGAAAGATCTTCAAGTTAATCTAGAAAAGCAGTTCTCAAAATGTGGTCTAAGAAGGCTTGGAAGTTTCCAAGAGTATTTACAACGGAGTTTGTGAGGTCAAAGCTATGTTTATTATAAACGTTAGACTCTGCCTTTTTCATATTCATTCTCTCACAAATGAAAAGAAATTTCCAAAGGCTACGTGAAATGTAATATCGCCACAGACTGAATAAAGAAGCAGATATGAGAATGTACCTGGCCTGTGACCTAACCAAATAATGAGATTTGCAAAAATATTAAAAAATACTACTATTCCCACTAATTTCCTTTTGGAAAACACAATTATTTTTCATTTAAAAATGGGCTCTTGGAGTTCCCTTCGTGGCTCAGTGGTTAACGAATCCGACTAAGAACCGTGAGGTTGCGGGTTCGATCCCTGGCCTTGCTCAGTGGGTTAAGGAT
This sequence comes from Catagonus wagneri, assembly GCA_004024745.2. Lineage (NCBI taxonomy): Eukaryota > Metazoa > Chordata > Mammalia > Artiodactyla > Tayassuidae > Catagonus > Catagonus wagneri. Next base: position 5,543,026 of record PVHT021183696.1, read on the forward strand.
CCGGCGTTGCCGTGAGCTGTGGTATAGGTTGCAGATGCGGCTTTGATCCCGCGTTGCTGTGGCTGTGGCAAAGGCCGGCAGCTACAGCTCCTGTTAGACCCCTACCCTGGGAACCTCCATATGCTGCAGGTGCGGCTCTAGATAAAGGCAAAATAAAAAGATTAAAAAAAGGGCTCTTTATGTTAATATGTATACAATTTATCGCTACCACTAAATGAATTATTAAAATTTTTAACCAACATAACCCACATAAACTATGGATCCTCAATAAATGTTGAGTTTAAGAGGTCCTGAGTCCAGAAGGTTTGAGAACCACTAACCTAGAACAATAAAACTTCTCATTTAAAATGCAAATATAGGATGACAGAGCACGGAAGTGTGTTTTATATTCTTTTATATTAATCATTTGATAATCTTAAGTCACTTTGCTCATGATATCAATTCTTATACATGCATACTATCAACAGTTTAATCACAAAAGTTTTAAAGTGAACAGTTATATATCATATATTTACATATATTACATATATATAAGAATATGTCACATGTATTTACATATATATGTAAAACAAAAGACTAAACTTCATATTAATTCAAATGAAAAGCAAAACAATTATTTTTGAACTGCCAATAGTTTAACACCTCTGGTTTAAACAGTAATGGTCTATAATATAGTGCTTTTCTTTCTCTTCCTTGGAGGGGGAAAAAAAAAACCTAACTATAGTTTTATAGAAAGCTATTTTTCATTAAGTGTTCCTACTTTCACTTTATTACCCAGTTGAGTGCATAGGAGTCTGGAGTAATTTTCTTTGTATCAAGAAAAGAACAAAGCTCAGGCTCATGGTACTGGATGAGTAATCGGAAAAGATGAAATGGTCTTCCCTTCAGGGAACAATCCCTAAAAGACAAGAGAAGCAAGGTTTCTTGTATTAACAGGTCAGAAATAATCATATCAGCAGTTGATCTTCCTGTAATACCCATCTCCCTTTCCTACCTCAGAACACTGAACATCACAGCATTCAGAGCAAGCCTACCTGCGACAATTGTGCAGAGCTCTCTTGCTAACACCTCACATACCTGACCTGACTGAAAGTTTGTAGAAACAGTACATCTATAGCCAACTCTGGGGAGATTCTTTCCAGGTGAATCCAGGTAGCACTCAAGAGAAGGACTACAGGGACCACTGAAAACCATGGGACCACTTAGGTTATTCTGATAAGTTTTGGATCCTAAAAGGAGACCTGGAAAGTCCTGAGGAAGTCCACTCCATTCCTCCCTGCCAAATAAGAGGAAACTCCTAGGAAGGTTTCAGGTTAGCTCCACAGTTAACGTACTCAATTAGGAATCCTTCAGCAAAGGTACAAGTCTGAAACGGCCATAAATGAACATGTGAAAATAGTGGACCCAGAGCCTTAGAAGCTGTTGAAGTGGCCTGGGTACCAGTGCTCAGAGTCAATCCCAGAAGGTGCCCAACACTGAGTAAGTGTATTATTCCCTGCCTTCTTCCCCTGTGTCTAATAAGAAAACAAACAGCACAAAGTACAGGCCATCATATTAAAAGTCAATACTTACTGACAAAATACCACGTGCCAGACACTATAATAGACACTTGATAAAGTTACCTTGATAAAGTTACCTCATTTTATCTTTACAAGTAACTCTGTGAAAGATATTGTTATCATCCCCATTTGATAGATGAGAAGTGATAAAGCTAAGACTTGTACACAGAAAATGGGCATTCAACCATTATGCCATACTAGCCTTCCACATATATGTAATTTAATATTTCAACAAATGGTATTTTGGTAGATGTGCAATCCAAAAAAGCAAAATGTAAAAAACACTGAAATAAGGTAAAAGGCTTCATGTAAAAGAGATAAATGTTAAGAGTTTTAACATAAAAGAATGTTTTACAATGCTATTCAAGTGGGAATAATGAAAAATAATTTCTACAAAGCTAAGATCTGAGGTCAATGCCAGGATTTGGTATGCTCCTCTATCTACCGTTTTTTTAACAGGAAAGTTTTGTAGAGAAAGCCCTAAATTGGTAATTCAGTGCCTAGAGATAGAACTGGATTCAGATTGGCAAGACCACTCCTCCTTTGTCTGAATACTTTTCCCACAAAATAAATGCAAGGCTGTAGACTGCTAAGACAAAACATAAAAACAGAGGTAAGCAGAGTAGGGACGTATATTGCCTAGCTTGTGGTCTCATCTTCAGAAAATGTGGTACTTCTTCAGCCACTGCAACACCATTATTCATTCAATAGCCACGTACTGAAGTTACTCTCCACTACAAGGCACTGTGCTTGACAGATTTCTACCCATGTCATATCTGAATCTGTTAAGATGTATGATAGTGGAACTGTTCGAACAACAATTTGTGGGGCTGTGCTCTACACAGGGGCTTTAATACTGACCCTTGCTGGAGTATTGTGATACATATGGAACTCAAGGAAACAGTAACCAGAGGAACTTGATAAGATATTACATAGCTCAGTGTAAACCCCCCTCCCTCTCCTAGTAACTACTGCCACCAACATTCTGTAGAAAGCTGGTACAGAAGCTTGGTATCACTAGCTCTGTTACACTGAGAGATCATAAAATATAAGCAGCTGAGACTTAGTTCAACAGAATGACTTCCAAATACGAATTCCAGTTTCAGTTTCACCAGGATCTTAGTCCTGTGTTCTGGCATCTCTAGGTCTGTTTTCCTGACACGAAGCACTAATGCTTCAAGTTAGCACAGAGGTTCTCCACTCTGGTATACCTTAGAATCACCTGGGAGTTTAAAAAAAAAAAAAAAATCTATACAGTTCTAACATAGTCTATTCAAAACTTTAAGGACCAGTATGTTTTAAAAGTTTGGCTGAACAAACATTTCTCCAAAGAAGGCACACAAATTGCTACCAAATACATGAAAAAATGTTGAAAATCATTAGCTGTCAGGGAAATGCAAACCAAAACCATAATGAGATATCACTGCACACTCAGTCTGGATATAAAAAACAAACAAATGTTGACAAGTATAGAGACTAGGATCTTCATTTATGGCTGGTGGGAATGTAAAATGGTGCAGTTATTGTGGAAAAGTCTGATAATTCCTCAAAAGGTTAAATACAGAGTTACCACAGAATCCAGCAATTCCACTCCTAGGTACATACCCAAAAGAAATGAAACACATGTCCACAGGAAAACTTGTACACAAACGTTCAAAGCAGCACTACTCATAATAGCCAAAAAGTGAAAATCATTCTAATGTCCATCAACTGTTACATGAGTAAATGAGTAAATAACACGTGGTATGTGCATACAAGGAAATACTACTCAACAATAAAAAGACAGTAATGATATATGCTACAATATAGATGGATCTTTAAAACACTATGTTAAGTGAAAGAAGGCAGTCACAAAAGAACACATACTACATGATTCCATTATTTTTTTTTTTTTTATGGCCACACCTGTAGCATATGGAAGTCTTGGGCCAGGGGTCAAATTGGTACTACAGCTGCGGCTCATACAATAGCCACGGCAACACCGGATCCAAGCCACATCTGTGACCTACGCCGCAGCTTGTGGAAATGCCAGGATCCTTAACCCACTGAACAAGGTCAGGGATCTAACCCGCCCCCTCACAGAGGCAACATCAGGTCCTTTACCTGCTGAGCCACAATAAGAACTCCTGTGATTCCATTTATATGAAATGTCCAGAATAGGAAAATCTATAAAGAAAGACTAGTGGTTACCTAGGGTGGTTGCCTAGGGCGGACAGTGTGGGGGGAAAATGGAGAGTTAACTACTAATGACTACAGGAGTTCTTTTTGGGGTGACAGAAACAGTCTAAAAATGATTGTGGCTATGGTTGCGTAACTCTGTGACTGTACTAAAAACCCCTAAGTTGTACATACTAAAAGGATGAATTTTATTTTTTTTTTGTCTTTTTGCCTTTATGTAGAGCCGCACCTGCGGCATGTGGAGGTTCCCAGGCTAAGGGTCTAACAGGAGCTGTAGCTGCTGGCCTATGCCACAACCACAGCAACCACAGGATCTGAGGCAAGTCTGTGATTTATATCACAGGTCATGGCAACAGTGGATCCTTAACTCACTGAGCAAGGCCAGGGATCGAACCCGCATCCTCACGGATACCAGTTGGGTTTCTTACTGCTGAGCCACAACAGTAACTCTTAAATGGTATCTTAAACTATAAAAGAAAAAGAAAAAAGAAAAAGTTCTTCAGTTGATTCTGATAAGCAACCAGGGTGGAAAATCTTATAAAGAACAGGTATCTATCCAAACTTAGGTTCAAATCCTGACTCAGTCATACACCAGAGTGTAATGTAGAATAAGTCATTTAGTATCTTTCTTTCTTTGCCTCAGTTTCTGTAGCTGTAAATCAGAGATATCTACCTTAGAGTGATCACCTTAAAGGAAAAAAATACATAAAGCAACTGTACCTAAAATGGGGTGTTATCATATAGAAAAGCAGGGGGAAAAAATGATAGTCATTTAACTATCAAGCTCCAGAACAGCAGTTCTCTTTCCTTGAATGCACATTGCAACTGACCAAGAAGGCAAACCAAAACAAACACTTATGCATGGGTGTTCTCCTCAGAGATTTGATTTAATTAGTCAGATACATAACCAGGCATCAGGATTTTTAAGAACTCCCCCAACGATTTCAATGTGTATCCAAGATTCACTATGCAGCCAAATCATTGGTCTAGATTATGTCAGAAGTTCCTTTTGGCTCTAAAATCCTGACTACCTGATCCATAGCACTGAGAACTACAAGAATTCTTTCTGGCCTCCAGAATGCCGCCCCTGCTACTACCTCCCCACTCCTCACCCCACTTCCACCCCACTCCCACAACAACCTACACATCAGTCTAGACTCAACTTAAGTATCACTTGCCCAAAGACCTCCCTGACCTCCAAGGCAAGTTAGGTTGCCCTCATTATACATTTCCATAGCACTTCATACTTCATTTTCCTAACACTCAGCGCACTTCTAATTACTTGTTCAACACCTATATTTCTAGGACTACATGCCAAGCTGTAACCCCAACACCTCACTTAAGGTACCTGCAATCCAGAAATTTTAGCTTTTACGTAGACACTATAATGTTATTCTTACTCTATAAGTAAAGAAATCAAAAAGGGATACCACCAAAAAAGTATTGAGTTATACTGCACATATAAACTACACAAGCATAAATTCTTAACTAAAGAACTCTTTAAAAAATGTTTATAACCACAAAAATAAAGTCAAGTAACAATTATGATCCAAACAACCTTAAAAATTATTTGAACTTTTTATTTTACCACCAAAGTAAATCTAACAATTTTAGTTCAAAACAAACTAAACTCTGATTCATTTTTAAAACTATAATAACTAAATCACATTACCTGGGAATGTACTTATTCATGATAGCATAAAAGCAGTTGTACAAATCGCTGCGTGGCAGTTGAAGATGCACCAACGGTTTGAGCAGATGTATCCAGCTAAGAGATGTGCTATATTTAATGTTACGTGATTTACAATAAAAGGTAATTACAGATTCAATATCCAAAAGTAATTCTGCTGCCTTCTCTTCTGGCACTGAAAGCTGGTCTAGAAAATAAGTGTCAAAATAAAGTTACTAAGGGCCCATTAGATGCCAGTTATTGAACAAAATACTTATTTACAACATATAATACAATCTTACTGTATACAGAGCATGTAAAGGGCAAAACAGAACTGCACAAAAGCACATTTTTGGGGAGTTCTCTGGTGGTCTAGCAGTTAGGACTTGGTGCTTTCACCACTACGACCTGGAGTTCAATCCCTGGTCTGTGAACTGAAATCCCGCAACAAGCTGCTGCACATACACCCCAAAAAAATGTTTTTTAATTAAAAAAAGGCACATTTTTCCTTATACTTATTCATATTTACTAGCTATTCCGTATTTACTAACTTAGTAATACTTGACCTATATACAGGTTAAACATAAGAATGAACAATCTGAAGCAGGAAAGGTAGGCATAACCCACATTCCTGGAAAGCAAAACAGTGTTTTCCAAACAACAGATTATTTTCTGCCACGTTGGGCAGCTGCCACTATAGTTTTATCAAGAAGAGGGTAAGTAATTCATTCTCCTCCACCAAATTCCCATTCCTTTGCCCACATCAGCAATAATATTTGTTGAGATAAGCACACAAAAGCTTATTTAATTAATAATTTAATAAAATATGACACACATAGGAACCAAAAGACATCAATGGACTAAGATGAATTTTTAAAAAGAGAAATATAAACCAAATTAATCCTCAAAAAAAACCTCGTGGAATGACTGGAAACCTATTTACCTATGGTTTACAATAGTTTTTCTATAGCAGATGACTTATGACTTACATATAAACTTTTGGAACACAGCCCCCTTATTCTGAGGACTGTATACAATCACAAGGGTCTTCAATAATATAAAACATAATTTAAAAACTGCCACAAAACTGTAAAGGTATCTGAAGAATTAAACGTATAACGCAAAAGAAACATTAAAAACTGGACTCTTTCTTAAAATGTTAAACATTACTTCATAAGAACTTCAAAAGAGAAGTTTTAAAACTAATTATTAGCCCTTTACAAATTCAACATATCCCAAATTATAACAAGATAATTATCTTATAAAAAAGTGACTCCTCCATCTAAAAAGTATTATTTTGCAAACTTTTTTGTTTGAAGACAACTGTTAAACTTACCAATAAACTCCAGACAATCTTTGTGAATAGTGTTCTGTTCTGGCAGGTCTAAAATACCATCCCATGATGCCAAACTATCACCTTTTCCTGCAACATTTAGAGCAATCTGGAAGAAAGATTTTAAAAAGCAACTAGCTTCATATGCTATTTCTTATTCTTTGAAAATATGCTGCAATAATGGCTGCCTCAATTTAAGAATAATGCAAACTTCAAAGATTACAAAGTAATGTATCTATATCAAATTTTACTATTTCATGTTGATCCAGTTAATAAAATGAACTACACAAAATATTTACATAATTATATATGCAACTTTAATTCAAGCAAATGTGATAAATGCAATAGAGTGAATGTTTGTGTCCCCTCCCCCAAATTCATTTATGCTGAAACCTAATCCCTGATGTGATGGTATCTGGAGTTGGGAACTTTGATAAGTAATTAGGACATGAGGGTGAGGCACTCATGAATGGGATTAGCCTCCTTATAAAAGAGACCCCACAGGAGTTCCCATCTTGGCATGGCAGAAACAAATCTGACTAGGCAAGAACATGAGGTTGCAGGTTCGATCCCTGGCTTCAATCAGTGGGTGAAGGATCTGGTGTTGTCCTGGGCAGTGGTGTAGGTCACAGACATGTTGCTGTGGCTATGGTGTAGGTTGGCAGCTGTAACTATGATTCAGCCCCTAGCCTGGGAACCTCCATATGCCATGGGTGAGGCCCTAAAAAAGCAAAAAAAATAAAAAAGAGAGAGAGACCCCACAGAGTTCCCATTGTGGCCTAGAAGGTTAAGAACCCAACAAAGAGTCCGTGAAGATGTGGGTCTGATCCCTGGCCTTGTTCAGTGGGTTAAGGGTCCAGTGTTGCTGCAAGCTGTGGCACAGGGCCCATATGATGCTGGGATACTATGTTGCTACGGCTGTGGTGTAGGCAGCAGCTGCAGCTCCAATTCAAACCCTAGCCTGGGAACTTCACGACGAGTTCCTGTCGTGGCGCAGCGGTTAATGACTCCGACTAGGAACTATGAGGCTGCAAGTTCGATCCCTGGCCTCGCTTAGTGGGTTAAGGATCCAGCGTTGCCGTGAGCTGTGGTTTAGGTCGCAGACGCGGCTCGGATCTGGTGTTGCTGTGGCTGTGGTGTAGGCCAGCAGCTATAGCTCTGATTCGACCCCTAGCCTGGGAACCTCCATATGCCGCAAGTGTGGCCCTAAAAAAAAAGTGGATGCTGTAGATGCAGCCATAAAAAAAAGATGAAAAAGAAGAAAAAAATTAAGAGAGACCCCAGAAAGCTCCCATGTGCCTTCAGCCATGTGAGGACACAGTTTAAGGACACAGTTTTTTTTTTCAATTTAATGATGCTATGGTTAAGTCTTTATCTTTTAGATTTTCATACTGAAATATTTTAGTGGGCTAACAAAGATTTGTTTTAATATAATCCAGTGGGTGGGGTGGGGAGCAAAGGATAGGAAATCCTTATCTTTAATCAAACAAGACTGGCCAAATATTGATAACAGCTAAAGCTAAGTGACAGGTATATGGAGGGTTCATAAACAAGTCTCTCTACTTTTCTATGTCTTAAATTCCTGTAATAAAACATTCAAAATTCACATACCATTATGATTCCACTTCTTTTACATATACATGTGCAAAGGAGAAAAAAAGTAGTAAGATGTATACCAAAACTTATTTTTCTTTCTTTTTAGGGCCACACCCACAGTATATGGAAGTTCCCAGGATAGGGGTCGAATCAGAACCGTAGCCTCTGGTCTATGCCATAGCCACAGCAATGCCAGATCCGAACCTTGTCTCTGCAGCCTACACCACAGCTCATGGCAACACCGGATCCTTAACCCACCCACTAATAGAGGTTAGGGATCAAATCTGCATCCTCATGGATACTAGTCAGATTTGTTTCCACTGAGCCATGACAGGAACTTCCCAAAACATCATTATGTGTTTTACCTAAAAGTGTAGATAACGATGATTTTTACCTTATCTTTTGCTTATACATGTTTTAATAAAAGGAACTATTTCATTTTTAATTGTAATAGAATCTTAATTTAAAACAAAATAAAAGGATAATACGCACATAGTAGAGAACAGCTAGAGAGGAAAATAAAGCAAAGGAAAAATCTTCTGTAACTTCAACACCCAGAAACCTACACACATTTTTTTTAAATATAGCTGAGATCATTCCATATCTTCAATATAATTAAATAATAATTCTATTTTACTCATTGGTTGCATTTTTCCATTTCATTGAACAATCCTCATAAACGTCATTTCTAACGGCTACAAAACACTGCTTTTCAAAATCTAAATTATTAAACATACCAAACACCACAGAAACACACATTTTAGGAAGTTGCTCTGTTTGATAAATGTTCTAAATGTGTTACGCTCATAAGATTATTAAGTCCTCTGTAACTAAGACACCTAAAAATAAAAATTCTAAAATATCATTCTTAAGTGATTACATTTTATTTTAGTTTCCAGTTACCTTCCAAACTTTAGCCCTCAAATCAACAGGCAGTGGTCTCCCCTGAATTATATTTCTCAAAGTTTCAAGATCACAACCTCCTGCATCCAGAGCGTCTTCAAGATCCTTTTCCCTGAAAAAGAAATGCTATTTATTAAAGGTAAATTTTATTTCTTGTTTTTTCTTCCTCAATAATCATTTATAACTATGGCCTACTTAAGGTAAAAGCCTAAGAAAAAAAGATTCTCAGCAGTGAAAACGAAATGCCAAAGCATATACTGCATTTTGTTCTCTCGAAGGGAATCTTGGGTTTCATACAGTTAATTTACCTTTTTTTTTGGGGGGTGGGGCCACGCCTGCGGCATATGGAAATTCCCAGGCAAGGGTTCTAATTGGAGCTACAGCTGCCAGCTTACACCACAGTCAGAGAATCGCCAGATCCAAGCCGTGTCTTGTGACCTACACCACAGCTCACGGCAACGCCAGATCCTTAACCCACTGAGTGAGGCCAGGGATCCACTGAACCCGCAACCTCAAGGTTCCTATTCAGATTCGTTCCATGACAGGAACTCCCCAGTTAATTCACTCCTACCTTACACTTAGTTCTAGCAATCTTAGTTATATGTTTTCTAAGATTAAAGAGATTTAAAAACATGAAACGGGGCAAATATACTGACAGCATTGAGAAGTCATAGTAACAGTAGTATTCACAGCAGTAGTAATGACTAACACTTTCCACAGCACTACCTTTGTACCAGGCACCATCCCAATGTCCCAGAACATTTCACATGTGTTCTGTTTTTTGTTTGTTTTTTTTTAATTCTCACAATAACCCTATGAAGTACCTTATATAACTGGCTGCAGGTTACAGACACAAAAACTGAGGCAAAGAGGCGGCTGTATAGCTTACAGTCACATATCTAGTAAGTAGTAGAACCAGGATTCAAATTGTAACATTCTGGTTCCAGAATATGCTCTTAACATTATGCTAGATAGTAGCAAGGAGGAGAAACCAAAATAATGGGCCAAGAATATTAGTACAAAACTATATATATATATATATATATATATATATCATGCCTAGAACAGTGTCTGGCTTACAGTAAATGTTCAATAAATGTTAGAACAACAACAACAACAAAACTCTAATGGCATCACAGTAATCATTAAATATTAAAGCAAAATAATACATCATCAAGTATGTTTAGTCTACTATGTCTAAGGAGAAAAGCAGAAATTAAATTTTATTTTCACTTTTACATGGTTAAAATAATTATTTTTTTAAAAAAACAAGGGTATGAATTGTTTTTTAGCCAGGAAATAATTACATGAAGTAGCTAATTCCCTCAGAATTCTTTTTTTTTTTTGAAGATTCCCTTTTTTTTTTGTCTTTTGTCATTTTAGGGCCGCACCTGCGGCATATGGAGGTTCCCAGGCTAGGGGTATAATTGGTCAGATCGTCAACCCACTTAGCAAGGCCAGGGATCGAACCTGCAACCTCGTGGTTCCTAGTCGGATTCATTAACTGCTGCGCCATGATGGGAACTCCTCCCTCAGAATTCTTAAAAGCCATGGTTCCAATCACTGTTTATAATTTTAATATACAATACATAAGAAACCTGTATGAATAAAAATCCCTAACTTAGCCAATTTCTAAAATTCCTTAAATAGGCTATAAGGCAAAGTGTCCCACTTGGATCAGGAAACTAGGATTTTGTCATACTTTGTAGATCTTGATGAAAATAAATTACTCCTATTACATATTCTCTCAATAAGATAATATAAATCTCTGCTGATAGGATTCCAAGAATATTAGTTTAAATGCATAAATTTGCTGAAGTGTTGCCCCCTTAAGGGAAAGGAATTAAATGAAAATGTAATCACTTGGGATCATATTCAAGAGAAAAGTAGTGATCAACTTTGAAAGATTTCTTAACAAAGCTACTACAAATTCATACGTGTAACAATCTAACCAGCAACCACTCAAGAAACATTTTGTTCTTTTGCTATATGGTTACCACAGTGTTGAACCAAAAGAAAGAAATTTCACATCTATTGTTGAGAAACAGTTAATTAAAGCCTATACTGATAAAGACTGGGGTTTATCTAGTCTATTTGCACAAAATGAACAAGATAATTTGTTAGGAGCTTGAAGAATTTTTTTGGGAGTTTCCAACGCAGCAGAAACAAATCCGACTAGGAATCATGAGGTTGCAGGTCTGATCCCTGGTCTCGCTCTGTGGGTTAAGAATCTAGCATTGCTGTGACCTGTGGTGTAAGTCACAGACAAAGCTCGGATCTGGTGTTGCTGTGGCTGTGGCATAGGCCGACAGCTGTCGCTCCGATTAGACCCCTAGCCTGGCAACCTCCATATGCTGCAGATGCGGCCTTAAAAAGCAAAAAACAGTTTGAAGGATTTTTTGTAATCAGTAAACAAAGAAAATTTAATGAATAAAGTACCATTTCTTATTTATTTATTTATCTGGTTGCCTGGTGGCGTATGGAGTTTCTGGGCCATGGATCAGATCCAAGTAGAAGCTGCAACCTACTCCACATCTGCGACAATGTTGGATCCTACTGTTTTTTTTTTTTTTAATTACTCAATGAATTTTATTACATTTACAGTTGTACAACAATCATCACAACCAAATTTTATAGCATTTCCATCCCAAACCCTCAGTGCATTCCCCCACCCCCCAACCTGTCTCATTTGGAACCCATAAGTTTTTCAAAGTCTGTGAGTCAGTAACTGTTCTACAAAGAAATTCAGTGTCCTTTTTTTAGATTCTACATGTAAGTGACAGCATTTGATGTTAGTGTCTCATTGTCTGACTGACTTCACTTAGCATAATAATTTCTAGCTCCATCCATGTTGCTGCAAATGCCGTTATTTCTTTCTTCTTAATGGCTGTGTAAAATTCCATTGTGTATATGTACCACTTCTTCTTTATCCACTCCTCTGTCAATGGACATAGCTACTGTATATAGTGCTGCAATGAATACTGGAGTACATGTGTTTTTTCGAGTCATGGTTATCTCTGGATAGATGCCCAGGAGTGGCATTGCTGGATCAAATGGTAATTCTATTTTTAGTTTTCCGAGGAATCTCTATACTATTTTCCACAGTGGTTACACCAATTTACATTCCCACCAACAGTGTAATAGGGTTCCTTTTTCTCCACACCCTCTCCAGCACTTTTTGTTTGTAGACATTTTGATGATGGCTATTATGGTCAGTGCAAGATGTTACCTCACAGTGGTTTTGATTTGCATTTCTCTAATAATGAGTAATGTTGAACATCTTTTCATGTGTTTTTTTGGCCAACTGTATGTCTTCTTTGGAGAATTATCTGTTTAGATCTTCTGCCCATTTTTTGATGGGGTTGTTTTTTGGTATTAAGCTCTCAGAAGGTGTTTATAAATTTTGGAGATTAATCCCTTGTCAGTCACTTCATTTGCAAATATTTTCTCCCATTCTGAGGGTTGTCTTTTCGTTTTATTTAAGGTTTCCTTTGAAGTTTAATTAAGCCCCATTTGTTTATTTTTGTTTTTATTGTCATTACTCTAAGAGGTGGATCTGAGAAGATGTTGCTGTTGTTTATGTTGGAGTGTGTTTGGCCTTTGCTTTCCTCTAAGAGTTTTATAGTATCTAGTCTTTTATCTAGCTCTTTAATCCATTCTGACTTTATTTTTGTGTATGGTGTTAGGAAGTGTTCTAATTTCATTCTTTTCCATGTGGCTGTTCAGTTTTCCCAGACCATGTATTGAACGGGCAGACTTTTCTCCATTGTATATTCTTGCCTCCTTTGTCATAGCTTAGTTGACTGTAGGTGCGTGCCTACCATTCTTTTAAATGTTTAAACATGTAAGTGAACTGAAAACACCATTTAATGACACAAAATTCTTTTTATCAAGTAAATGAAAAATTAGAATTTTTCCATTTTTCAGTGCAAAACCATTAGTTTCTTTTTGAAGTAACTTTGCCAAATCCCTTACTATTACAGATAACAAAGTCAGGACTATGGGGTAAAATGCCCAAGGCTCAATGCACTTTTAAAATGATAACAAGTACATCTCTGTTGACACAGCTGGTACAGCACCTTTATGCTGCCCCCAGGGAACCACAAACATGGTTTCCAGGAGAACAACCATAAGTACGAAACCAGAAAAATGCACCAACTTAAGTAGTCAAAGGCACTTCTCACAACTAAATAATTAAAAAAGTAATGTTACCTTCTGAACAAGATGTCCGAAGGTTCAATTATCACTTACATATTACAAATGTTCTTGTAAAAGTAATAAAAGAGCTGAAAATAGTGAAGTTAAATAATTCGTAAGAGTCAATTTCCTATCAAGAGATAGGAACTCCACGGCATTTAGCTTTCAGAGAGAATTTTCCTCCCCCAAAACCAAGTTTCTTTCTACCTTTTTTTTTTGTCTTTTTGCCTTTTCTAGGGCTGCACTCGTGGCACATGGAGGTTCCCAGGCCAGGTGTCTAATCGGAGCTGTAGCCGCCAGCTTACGCCACAGCCACAGCGAACGCGGGATCCGAGCCACGTCTGCAACCTACACCACAGCTCACGGCAACGCTGGATCCTTAACCCACTGAGCAAGGCCAGGGATTGAACCCGCAACCTCATTGTTCCTAGTCGGATTCATTAACCACTGAGCCACGACGGGAACTCCCTCTTTTTACTCTTAAACAAGCAATACCTAACGTTCAAAAGCAAAACACATGTCTGGTGAGTATAACTCAGTGGGTTCTGATTTTTTAAGTTTTCTTTGATGATGGTGGCTTCTAACTATCCTTACAAGCTAAAAGTAGTTAAAAGTGTACTAGACATCCAGACAGGTCTTAAAATAGAAAACAGAAGGCCTTGTCCATTTATCCTAGCAAGTATGAAAAACAACTGTCTTCTTTGCACAGAAGGTTTAGGACAAAGCAAATCCCAAGTCTAGGGGTTGGAAAGAAGCAGAAATGCATCAAAACGTATCTCTTCCTAACTCTAACTTTGTGACCTTGAAATTTTAACATGTTTGTATAATACTACAGCTTACTGTCAATGATCTATCAATGACATATTTTCAAACCTAAATATAACCTAACAGAAATTCCCCACTCCTGATGTTTTGTGTGGCAAAAATCACATAATCTAAGCATTATAAGCAAAGTTGCTTTAGAATTACAGCAAGGCAAACAATGTGACTAAACTTATATGAAATTAGCTTATTGTTTATATTTAAACTAGCAACTGAATTAGATTTTTCTTCCTCAACTAAATAGTGAGTAAATTCTAGCATATGGAAGCATTTACACAAAGCAAGCTAAGAGGGTGAGGGGACATGAATTTTCTTTTCTTTTCTTTTCTTTCTTTTTGCTTTTTAGGGCCACACTAGTGGCATATGAAGATTCCCAGGCTAGAGGTCGAATTGGAGCTACAGCTGCTGGTCTACGCCACAGCCGCAGCAACACAGCTCCAAATCGCATCTGCGACCTACACCACAGCTCACGACACCGCTGGATCCTTAACCCACTGAGCAAGGCCAGGGATTGAACCCACAACCTCATGGTTCCTAGTCTGATTCATTTCCGCTGTACACGATGGAAACTCCCTGGGACATGAATTTCCAAACACTACTAAATTAAACATTCATTTCTAAATGCTTCTAGGATTAATAAATTCAATTTGAAATTGTGTAATTATTTTCAGAATAAGCCATACATTGAATCATATTTAAAAGTTAAATCAAGTTTAGGAAGTTCCCTTCATGGCTCACCAGTTAATGATCCCAACTAGGATCCACGAGGATGCAGGTTTGATGCCTGGCCTTGCTCACTGGATTAAGGATCCAGCATTGCTGTGAGCTGTGGTATGACAGCTGTGGCTATGACGCAGGCTGGCAGCTGTAGCTCCAATCTGACCGCTAGCCTGGGAACTTCCATATGCTTTGGCCCTAAAAAGCCAAAAAAAAAAAAAGGTTAAATCAAGTTTAAAAGTTTCCTCCTGTGGCTCAGGGGTAACAAACCTGACTAGTATCCATGATGATGTGGGTTTGATCTCTGGCTTTCTTCAGTGGGTTAAGGATCTGGCACTGCCGTGAGCTGTGGTATAGGTTGCAGATGTGGCCTGGGTCCCATGTTGCCATGGCTGTGGTCCGCAGCTGCAGCTCCAGTTCACCCCCTAGCCATAGGGAACTTCCATATGCCATGGGTGCAGCCCCAAAAAGACAAAAAAAAAAAAAAAAAAAAGGTCATGCTATGGAAGATTTAATGCAATCCCTATCAAACTAATGACATTTCTCACAGAACTAGAATAAACAATCCAAAAATTTATATGCCCCTATAAAAGACCCAGAATTGCCAAAGCAATCCTGAAGAAGAAAAATCAAGCAGGAGGCATAACTCACCCAGACTTCAGACAATATCACAAAGCTTCAATAATCAAGACAATGTGGCACTGGTACAAAAACATACATACAGACCAATGGAACAGAACAGAGAACCCAGAAATAAAAACAGACACCCATAGTCAATTAATCTTCAACAAAGGAGGCAAGAATATAAAACGGGAAAAAGACAGTCTCTTTAGTAAGTGGTGCTGGGAAAACTGGACAGCTGCATGTAAATCTGTGAAACTAGAACACGCCCTCACACCACACACAAAAATAAATTCAAAATGGCTTCAAGCCTTAAACATAAGACATCATAAAACTCCTAAAAGAGAACACAGGGAAAACATTCTCTGACATCAACCATACAAACGTTTTCTTAGCTCAGTCTCCCAAGGCAATAGTAATGAAAACAAAAATAAACTAATGGGACCTAATCAAATTTTTAAGCTTTCACACAGCAAAGGAAACCATAAAAAAAAAAAAAGACAACCTACGGAATGGGAGAAAATAGTTGCAAACAATGCAACCGACAGGGCTCAATCTCCAAAATATACAAACAACTCATACAACTCGAGGGCACAAAAACAAGCAACCCAATTGAAAAATGGGCAAAAGACCTGAACAGACATTTCTCCAAAGAAGACATAAAGATGGCCAACAGGCACATGAAAAAATGCTCAACATCAGCAATTATTAGAGAAATGCAAATCAAAACTACAATGAGGTCCCACCTCACACCAGTCAGAATGGCTATCATTAATAAGTCTACAAATAAAAAATGCTGGAGAGGGTATGGAGAAAAGGGTACCCTCCTACACTGTTGGTGGGAATGTAAATTGGTACAACCACTATGGGAAACAGTATGGAAGTTCCTCAGAAAACTAAACAGAACTACCATCAATCTCACTCCTGGCATATATCCAGACTAAACTTTCACTGAAAAAGACACGTGCACCCCTATGTTCATAGCAGCACTATTCACAATAGCCCAAGACATGTAAACAACCCAAATGCCCACCAACAGATGAATGGATTAAGAAAACGTGGTGTATATACACAATGGAATACTACTCAGACATAAAAAAGAAAATAATGCCATTTGCAGCAACAAGGATGGAACTAGAGATTCTCATAATAAGTGAGGTAAGTCAGAAAGAGAAAGACAAATACCATATGATATCATTTATATCTAGAACCTAATACATGGCACAAATGAATCTATCTACAGAAAAGAAACAAACTCATGTACAAGAACAGACTGTGGTTGCTGAGGGGGAGGGAGTGGGATAGACTGGGAGTTTGGGGTTAGTAGATGCAAACTATTGCATTTGAAGTGGATAAGCAATGAGATCTTGCTATACAGCATAGAGAAATATATCTAATCACTTGTAAAGGAACATGATGGCAGATAATGTGAGAAAAAGAATGTGTATATATATATGTATGACTGGGTCATTTTACAGTGTTGCAGAAATTGACTGAACACTGTAAATCAATTATAATAAAAAGAATAAAAACATATATACAAGGAGGAATAGTCTCTTGAGCAAGTGATTTTGGGAAAGCTGGACAGCTGCATGTAAATCAATGAAGCTAGAACACACCCTCAACACCACACACAGAAATAAATTCGAAATGGCTTAAAGACTTACATGTAAGACATGACACCATAGGACTCCTAAAAGAGAATACAGGCAAAACATTCTCTGACATATACTGTACCAACGTTTTTTTAGGTCAGTCTACCAAGGCAATAGAAACAAAGCATAAATAAACAAATGAGACCTAATTAAACTTATAATCTTTTGCACAGCAAACGAAACAATCAACAAAACAAAAAACAACCTACAGACTGGAAGAAAATATCTGCAAATAAGGCAAATGACAAGGGCTTAACTTTCAAAATATACAAACAGCTCATACAACTCAATATAAACAAATAACCCAATCAAAAAAATGGGCAGAAGACCTAGACACTTCTTCAAGGACATACAGATGGCCAAGAAACACATGAAAAGATGCTCAACATTGCTAATTACTAGAGAAATGCAGTCAAAACTACAATGAAGTGTTACCAATCTGGGTTCTTGGCCTTACCTAACCAACAGAAATTGTTAAGAGGCCAGGAAAGAAATTCAGGCAAGGCTTTGTTGGGGACCCTGCTTCAGCAGCGGGGGGACAAAAACAAACAGGTTCCCTTGCTTGTTTGTTTGGGCTGAGGTGGGGGGGCATGGAGTGTGGCAATGCATAGTTCATAGTACCCTGCTCTTGCTCCCCACACCCTTCTTTTGCTCTTGGCTCTTTAGAAGTGGCAGCTGGTCTGTTTAGTTTTTTCTACCTTCTTGTCCATAA
Source organism: Catagonus wagneri (assembly GCA_004024745.2). Lineage (NCBI taxonomy): Eukaryota > Metazoa > Chordata > Mammalia > Artiodactyla > Tayassuidae > Catagonus > Catagonus wagneri. The sequence continues at coordinate 5,560,988 of PVHT021183696.1, forward strand.
TTTGCTCAACTGTGCATGCACACAGTTATTTTTAGTCCTTTATGGTTTCTTTGTATTTTGTTGCTCTTTACCACTGAAGCAAAGAGTCCCAGATCTCAGCCTGTCTCAGAGGTACCATCTCATACCACTCAGAATGGCCATCATTAAAAAGTCTACAAATAACAAATGCTGGAGAGGGTATGGAGAAATGGGCACCTTCATTCACCATTGATAGGAATGTAAACAGTGCAGTCAGTATGGAAAACAGTATGATGGTTCCTTAAAAAAGTAAAAACAGAGTTGCCATATGATCCAGAATCCCACTGCTGGGCATATATCCAGACAAAGCTATATAATTCAAAAAGATACATGCACCCTTCTGTTCATAGCAGCTTTACAAGAGCCAAGACATAGAAACAACCTAAACGTCTATCAACAGATGAATGGATAAAGAAGATGTGGTATATATATGCAATGGAATACTACTTAGCCATTAAAAAGAATGACATACCATTTGCAGCTACCTGGATGGACCAAGAGATAATTATACTAAGTGAAGTAAGTCAGACAGAGAAAAACAAACACCATACGATATCACTTTTATGCAGAATCTAAAATATGACACAAATGAACTTATCTATGAAACAGAAACAGATTCACAGATATAGAGAACAGACTTGGGGTTGCTGAGGGAGGAGGGAGGGCAAAGAAGGGTTGATTTTGGTAGTTTGGTACTAGCAGATGCAAACTATTACATACAGAATGAATAAACAACAAGGCGCTATGGTATAGCATAGAGAACTATATTCAATATCCTGTAATAAACCGTAATGCACAAGAATTTTTAAGACAGACAAATAAATAAATAAATAAATAAATAAATAAATAAATAAATAAATAAATGAAATGAAGCACCGGAGTTAAAAAAGCAAAGAAGGATGTTCTGACACACAACCATACAGATGAATATTGAGGACACTATGTTAAATGAAATGTCAGTCACAAAAAGAGAAACTGTATAATTCCACTAAGACGAGGTATCTAGAATAGTCAAATTCATAAAGACTAAAAATAGAATGGTGGTGGCCACGGACTGGAGTCAGAGGGGAAATGAGGTGTTTGTGTTTAATGGGAGAGTTTCAGTTTTACAAGATGAGAAGAGTTCTGGAGATTGGTTGCTTAACAATAGGAATACAGTTAACACTACTCAACTGTATACTTATGTGTATTATGTGTGTACTCTATCATAATTTTTAAAATTCAACTGCATTCAATATACCATAAAAGCTCACAAATCCAGGCTTTAGAGTCAGATCTGAGCTCCAATACTGGCCCAACTCAACAGCCATGTGATCTTAAGCAGGTGACATATATAGAAACACAGTGCCTACCTTAGGGTCAGTTAATGCTTAAACAAATTTCTGCTCACAAAGTATTTAGTGCAACAGCTGGCACACAATAATTCTTCAATAAACAGATTCCATGAGTACTACTACTGCTGTTATCATTACTGAACAATAGCTGACTTGAATGACTTTTTCTTATCATAACAAAATCAAAGGTGATTTCCACTGCATTTTGACCTCTAGGAAGAGATGGGATAGGACTGGCACAAGAAGTCCCCAGAAAAGGCAACAGGATATAGTCTGATCAGAAGGTGTGCAAAGCCAGAAACAGGCAGATAAGGAAGTCAAGAATCAAAGAGGAAGACTGAGGAGTTCCTGTCGAGGTGCAGTGGAAATGAATCTGATTAGAAACCATGAGGATGCAGGTTTGATTCCTGGTCTTGCTCAGTGGGTTAAGGATCCGCTTGACCATGAGCTGTGGTGTAGGTTGCAGACAAGGCTCGGATCCCACACTGCTGTGGCTGTGGCATAGGCTGGCAGATACAGTTCTGATTAGACCCCCTAGCCTGGGAACCTCCATATGCCGCGGGTGAGGCCCTAAAAAAACAAAAACAAAAAACTAAATAACCACTTTAAAAAACTAGATTTTTAATGATTTGGCTGTTCCTCTGCTTTTTTTTTTTTTTTTTTTTTTTTGCTTTTTAGAGCTGCACCCGCTGTATATGGACGTTCCCAGGCTATGGGTCGAATATGAGCTCTAGCCACTGGCCTACACCACAGCAACTCCAGATCCAAGCTGCACCTGCGACCCATACCACAGCTCATGGCAACGCCAGATCCTTACCCCACTGAGTGAGGCCAGGGTTCAAACCTGCATCCTCACAGATGCTAGTCAGATTCGTTTCCGCTGAGCCATGACGGGAACTCCCAAACAGTGCTGAATTTTTATTGCACATGCTCAAAAATCCTAGAGTATGCTGAACTTAAGGGCTTAAATGTAGATTCTCTGGTCATTGAGTACATCCAGGTGAACAAAGCCCCAAAGATGCAGCACGGCACTTGCAAAGCTCACAGTCTAACCAAGCCATACATGAGCTCTCCCTGCCACAATGACTGATGATCCTCACTGAAAAAGAGCAAATTGTTCCTAAACCAGAAGAGGAGGTTGCTCAGGAGAAAAATGTATCCCAGAAGAAACAAAATTTATGGCCCAGGAATAAATTCCACACACACATATACAAAAAGCACAAATAAAAGCTTAAAAAAAAAAAAGTGAGGGGAAAGAATTTCTATGGAGAAATCAGAATTCCTATGCATTACTAGTGGAAATGCAAAATGGTGCAGCCAACTGTGGAAAAGGTTGGCAAATCTTTTTTTTTTTTTTTTTGGCTTTTTAGGGTCGCAGGTGTGGTATGTGGCAGTTCCCAGGCCGGGGGTCATATGGGAGCTACAGCTGCTGGCCCACACCACAGCCACAGCAATGCGGGATCCAATCCGTGTCTACAATCTATGCCACAGCTCACGGCAACACTGGATCCTTAACCCACTGAGTGAGACCAGGGATCAAAACTACGTCCTCATGGATACTAGCCGTGTTCGTTACCTCTAAGGTGAGATGGGAACTCCACGTTTGGCAATTTTTTAAAAAGTTAAACACAGAATTACCATATAATCTAGCAATTCCATTTCAGGGTATATACTCAAAAGAACTGAAAGCAAGGACTCAGTTTTACAACCATGTTCACAGCACCATTATTCACATCAGCGAAAAAGTAGAAACAACCCAAATATTCATTGATATACGAATGGATAAACAAAATAATGTATACATACACACAAAATGGAATGTTAATCAGCCTTAAAAAGGAAGGAAATTCTGACACACACTACATACAACATGAATGAACTCTGAAGGCAAATGCTAAGTGAAAAAAAAAAGTCACAAAAGGGCAGAGTATATGATTCCATTTAGATGAGGTACCTAAAACAGGCAAATTCATAGAGACAGAATATAGAATAGAGGTTATGAGGGGCTGGAGGTGGGGGTAATGGGGAGCTATTGTGGAAAACAGTATGGAGATTCCTCAGAAAACTAAAAATTAAATTACCATATGACCCAGCAATCCCACTCCTGGGCATCTAACCAGAGAAAACCATGACTCGAAGAGATACATGTACCCCACTGTTCACTGCAACACTATACACAATACCCAAGACATGGAAGCAACCTAAACGTCCATCAACAGAGTGGATAAAGAAGATGAGGTACGCATACACAATATTGTATGTATACACAATATTCTCAGCCATAAAAAGGAATGAAATAATGGCATTTGAAGCAACATACATGGATCTAGAAATTACCACGCTAAGTGAAGTTAGACAGTGAGACACAAGCATCATATGCTATCACTTACATGTGGAATCTAAAAAAAAGATACAATGAATCTATTTGCAGAACTGAAAATGACTCACAGATTTTGAAAAACTTATGGTTCCCAAAGAAGACAGGTTGTAGGGCGGGGGAAGGGGAAATGGGCAGGAGTTTGGGTTGGAAATGCTGTAAAATTAGGTTGTGATAACAGTGGTACAACTATAAAAATAATAACATTCATTGAATTAAAAAAAATACAATGACAGGTCGGCCTGCCCATGTATATAATACATTCAGGCACAACTTCTGATCAATTACTTAAAACTCAAAAATCGCCAACTTGGAGTTCCCTTCGTGGATCAGTGGTTAACGAATCCGACTAAGAACCATGAAGTTGCGGGTTTGATCCCTGGCCTTGCTCAGTGGGTTAAGGATCCGGCGTTGCCATGAGCTGTGGTGTAGGTCGCAGACGCGGCTCAGATCCCGCGTTGCTGTGGCTGTGGCGAAGGCCAGCAGCTACAGCTCCTGTTAGACCCTTAGCCTGGGAACCTCCATATGCCGCAGGTGCGGCTCTACATAAAAGGCAAAAAGACAAAAAAAAAAAAATGGCCAACTAGTGTGAGCACCAGCAAACTGTAACAATAAGAGTAGAAAATTGCCCTTGTGGAGTTGTGGTTTCATGACTTAATTTGTGACATCATCCTTCTGGTTATTTCTTAACACCCAGGTTATAAGATATCAGCACCAAAGCTTTGTCTGAACTTATGTGCTACTACTGTCAGCACACCTTTTACAAATTACTACCACACCAAAACTCCTTACTTTGTTCCTAAATATTTTGTGTGATATTGGTCAGAAAAGGGTATAGGGGAGTTCACAGCTGGCCTAATGGTTAAGAACTCAGTTTTATCACTGCTGTGGCTCAGGTTTGAACCCTGGCTGGAGAACTTCCAAATGTACTCACAGCTTAAAAAAAAAAAAAAAAAGCAAAGAAAGGGAAATGAGAGCTTTGTCACTTCACTTGTACAGCAGATATGGAGTTCAATGACCATGTAATTTATTTTTGTTGTTGTTTGTTTTTGTTTAGTTTTGGGGCGGGGGGTTGGCCATATTCGCTGCACTTGGAAGTTCCCAGACCCTACGGATCAAACTTGTACCACAGCAGCAACCCATGCTGCTGCACTTATGAGGCCAGATCCCTAACCCATTGAGCCACAAGAGAGCGCTATAATGCAAATTATAAATGTCAATCCCAAACTATCAAAACGTTTTAACAACAAATAATGATGGCACACTGGAGATAAACATGCACCTTACAGTCCATAAGAGCACAATTTGTTAACTCTGAAATCTAGAAGTTACAGTATTTTAATAAAATGCATATTTGAATGCCAAGGGGGAAAACACCCCATTCACAAGCTTTAAAAAAAAAAAAAAGTGAAACTTAGTCTCAGGATTAGATCCACAAAAGCAACTTTAGGAGACTTCCAAATAAAGTAAGCCTCTGAACAATTCGTGTTTAACTAGGATCTTGGTCAAGTAAAGAAGGCATTAAATCTAGTCCTCTTGACTTGATAGGACAAAAAACATGATAGCTACAATATTTCAGCACTGTGCAATAGGCAAAGGAGACAGAGATCACAGAATGCTGTTCAATAAACTGCTGAAATTAGCTATAGTAAAAGTGGAACAGATGCTTTAAATTTTCATGTACTTATTTTTGATCCATAATCCATGTAATTAGATTGCACCAAAGGCATACCAATGGTGCCCCTTCTTCTGAGAAGAAAAAACTTAGGAATTTCTATGTAAACATTAAAAAAAAAACAAATTCTGCTCAAACTTTACCATATGTGTAATGCTGCAATGCATTATGCAACGCATAACCTTTCTTACAAAATAAAAGAATATCTCCTCTACCAATGAGAAGTTAACTTTAGAGAGTGCTCTATATCCTTTTCCTCTTCACGCTTCCTCAAAAAGTCCCCAACACACTGTTCTTTTCCATACATATAAGGTAATTTTCTAGCACCTTTTTTTTTTTTTTTTTTTTGCTTTTTAGGGCTGCACCCACGACATGTGGAGGTTCCCAGGCTAGGGGTCGAATCAGAGCTGTAGCCGCCAGCCTACGCCAGAGCCACAGCAATGCAGGATCCGAGTTGCGCCTGCGACCTTCACCACAGCTCACGGCAACGCCTGATTATTAACCCACTGAGCAAGGTCAGGGATCGAACCTGCAACCTCGTGGTTCCTAGTCGGATTTAACCGCTGCACACTACAGGAACTCATCTAGCACTTTTAATGCAGAAAGATATGCATCAGGTTTTTTCCCCTAACCCCAACCAAAGCACTAATTTGGAAATTCAAAGAGTGTGTATCCTTTGCCTCAAGGAAAGAACGGGATGAAAACAGGCACAAGTCAACACGAAACACATTATCTGTTTCTCCTACAAATTTCCACTTTACTCAAAAGTGAAATGAAATAAATACCACCAATATTTCTTTTCTTGAAACTATCATTTTTGGAAAATAAAGGAAAATTATTATAAAATGAGGTGACAATATTTTGCAACATTTGGACAATTCTTTCAAAAGGTACTTTAGCAACAGAGATGATAGTTTGGCAAAGAAATACATAATGTGTTTATGTTTTTAACCTAAATTCCAATCATCAGCAATAACTTTTTCAATAAAAAAAGATTCTATTTATTTTCATGTCAGTGGTTATATATAAGTGGAATCTACAAATTAAGCTCAAGAATGTTTGGTATTCAACTGCATACTTATATGAGACAAATACATCCTTCTATGTGTCATTTTTATACTTCAAAACAGAGACTAGACTCTTTAAAGGGGGACAATAACCCCAAGGAAGCTATTTTAAAAGCAAGCTTCTTATTTCTCCAACATCACTGAATAAAAAAAAATTACTGAGATGATAAAGTTATTAAAACTGTAAGTGTTTACATGTTTGTTTTTTGGCCACATTCACAGCATGCGAAAGTTCCTGGGTCCAGGGATCAAACCCAAGTCACAGCAGTGACAATGTTGAGTCTTTAACTATGAGGCCACCAGGGAACTCCTACATGTTCTAACTAAATATTACTATTGTGCTCTCACTAATTGTAAGTAAATAAATTAAAATAAATTATAATTTATTTTCATATGACATAGGTATAGTATAATTGTATTATTTATATATTTACATACATTTAACATATTGTTATATAAATATACTTATTTAAATATATACCATATATTATCTAGATTAACTAGCTATACCTATATGATATCTGTAACCATAATATCTTAAGATCAAAAACTAACCTATTTAAGTGATTTTTAGCAAAGAGGTACGAGAATAAATTATGAAAACCAGAGAGATACAAAGTTAGAGTATACAATGCTCTGTATTACATCCCAACATGTCAATTATGAACTTTCCCTTCTTGTGGATGCAAAAAAGACAATGTGGAACACCATTCATACATATCCATAAGAGTCTTGTAAGTGCCACAGATAATACACACATACATTCAACAAAGCACACCTTTGATTACATCTTTCAAAACACACAGTTTATGATAGAGTTTAGGATTAGCATATTTTTAACTGGGCTCTCTCTAGCTCTTTGTTAAAGTTATTTGTGAACTACACAACATATATGAAATCAACTTTTAGAAAGAGCTCAGGGCTTAAAAAGCCATGAGTTGAAGTCCCAGATTTTCCACTAACTGGGTCTGTTTCCTAACCTTCCTATGCCTTTTCTCATCTCTGACAAAAGAAAGGACAATAATTCATAATTTCCCTTTCTCACAGAATTGTTTAAGAGCCAAAATGACATGGTATACATAAGCATTATATAAAGAATAAAGCTCTATGCAAATATATAGTATTTTCTTAAAGCTTCTCGCTGAAAAATTAAATAGCACCATAGCCACTGGTTTTATGTAACAACCAGTTTAAAGTAAGGAAAGCACACACTACAGCATTCCCATCCAACTATGAAATGCTACGTCAGCTTAAGGATAATGAAAAACTCCTTTAACCTTCAAGAAGGAAGTCTTGAAACAAATTATTTAATTAGTCATCATTTTCTCAACTCAGGTCAAAAGGTTAGACCCTTAAAAACAAATATACAGGAGTTCCCGTTGTGGCTCAGTGGTTAATGAATCCGACTATGAGGTTGCGGGTTCGATCCCTGGCCTTGCTCAGTGGGTTAAGACCGGTGTTGCCATGAGCTGTGGTGTAGGTTGCAGATGCGGCTCGGATCCCGCGTTGCTGTGGCTGTGGCACTGGCCAGCAGCTACAGCTCCGATTAGACCCCTAGCCTGGTAACCTCCACATGCCACGAGTGCGGCCCTAAAATGACAAAAGACCAAAACAAACAAACAAATAAATAAATATACATTAACTTTTAGGAAACAGGTTCTTTACTTAACTGGCTCTTACTACTCTTGCATTTCTACAAGCAACAAATTTGCTCTTATGAACCTAGGAACGGGACAGATTTGTTTTCCATGTGTAATTCTCAGTACTGAAATAAGTCACTCCAAGAATTGTCCCATTTCAAGCTATATAATCCTATTCTATTCTGCTAGAGTATATAATTTTCAACAACACAAGTACTTAGGTATCTTCAGAGGATATCTTCACATATGATTCCTAGAGCTAAAATGATGGAAAAAATTCAAGTGCCCAAGCAAGTAGAACAATGTACAGATCAGGTTTTAAATGTTTCCATTTTTTTTCTAAAACATTATATAGCACCCTGAATACAACCAGTATTTAGTTAATGTTTGCTGAATGAATTAGGAATGTTTTGCTAACCTCTATTTTGCTTTTTGATACATGGCAGGGGGAGGTACTGTCTTTGGTTTACACCAAGTAGAATCCACATTTCACCATAAGCAGCAGCAATGATTTGCCACGCAGCCTTTATCAATTCTGTTCAGAAAACACCTACTCATGAGTTGGCTGTGTATTGCAGTACACTTAACTGGTGCTTCGGAATTACTTGAATTGCCACACTGCACCTAAATAGAGAATGCACCTGTACTCTCAGGAGTAACTACAAATAAATGGAAATAAATTAACTCAATACATTTCTTCAGCATGCAAAAACCAATTACTAACTCTTACCTATGAACAGTAAAATATCCACAGGAACGAAATCCTAGAAATGAATTATTATTTAGGAATTACCTCTAAAGACTGTAAAATCTGAATTACAACAGTAACATTAATAGTATAAACAAAGTAAGTCTTCATAATTTCTAATTTTTGTCTGCCCTCTACTTACAGTTTACAAAATCAAACAATGTCATTTAAAAACCCATAATTCAGAGTTTCTGCTGCAGCTCACTGGGTTAAGAACCCAACATAGTGTTTGGAGGATGTGAATTCCATCCCTGGCCTCACCCAGTGGGTTAAGGATCTGGCGTTACTGTGAGCTGTGCTACAGGTCACAGACGTGGCTCAGATCCCACATTGCTGTGGTGTAGGTTGGCAACTGCAGCTCCAACTTCAACCCCTAGCCGGAGAACTTCCATATGCCACAAGTCTTAAAAAATCAAAAGAAACAAAGAAAGGAAGGAAGGAAGGAAGACAGGAAAAGTAAAAGAAAGGAAGAAATGAATAACCCTAATTCAAGTCAATAAGGGTCATTTTCTCTTCATCTTCTGTAAGGTAATATTTAGTGCTCCTTGAACTACAAGTTGTCAATATTCTTAAGCAATGGGTTTCATTCTCTTTCATATTAAATGTATTTCCTTATTGATTATATCGTGTCTGAAATCACAATTACCTACTCCTAAAGTGATATATTTTAAATTTCTATTTCAATTTTTATAAGATGGAAAGCACAAAATACACAAAACATTGAAAAAGACCCCATTATTCTCAAAACAATTCCTATTTACGTCTCAAATTAACAAGAGAAGCTTCTTTCTGGAACTAATACTCCTACGATTTTAAGAAAAGTTTAGCAGCAATTTAAGAAGAGTTGTACAAAAAATTTTTAACTAAGCAAATTCAAAATACAAACAGTTGTACCATTAATGTGTATAGCAAAAAAATTTTTTTAATTATTACTTTAAATCTTAAGGAATTATTTCAGAAGGGAAAGCCTCAGAAAATAAGAACATATGTTTAATTCCCAAAGCTGATTTCTTCAATACCAAGAAAAATAATGATCTTTGAAAACAGTTAATTTCTTTTACTTTCAAACCTGTAGCTTATATTAACTTTTTGTCTTTTTTTTTTTTTTTTTGCCATTTGACCCAGGCTAGGGGTCCAGTCCGAGCTGTAGCTGCCAACCTACGCCACAGTCACACCAACATGGGATCCGAGCCGCGTCTGCAACCTACACCACAGCTCATGGCAATACCAGATCCTTAACCCACTGAGCGAGGCCAGGGATCGAACCCACAACCTCATGGTTCCCAGTCGGATTCGTTAACCACTGAGCCACGATGGGAAACTCCTATATTAACTTTTTAATTAAATTTAAATCATTTCAAACTGTAATTTTTTTTTTTTTTTTTTTTTTTTTTTTTTTTTTTTTTTGCCATTTGACCCAGGCTAGGGGTCCAGTCCGAGCTGTAGCTGCCAACCTACGCCACAGTCACACCAACATGGGATCCGAG
>PVHT021183696.1:5572333-5673330 GCA_004024745.2 Catagonus wagneri
TTTTTTTTTTTTTTTTTTTTTTTTTGCCTTATCTTGGTCTTTTTGCCTTATCTAGGGAGGTTCCCTGGCTAGGGGTCTAACAGCTGCTGGCCTACACCACAGCCACAGTAACGCGGGATCCAAGCCATGTCTGCAACCTACACCACAGCTCACAGCAACGCAGATCCTTAACCCACTGAGCAAGGCCAGGGATCGAACCCGCAACCTCACCGTTCCTAGTCGGATTCGTCAACCACTGAGCCACGACGGGAACTCCCAAACTGTAATATTTTTACAAGAATTTTTCCATGCCCTCTGAGCCTACAAGCCAAAAGCTTGCACCTTCAGAAGGTTTGAGAGCTAAGGCAGTTTCTGATAATCTTGGCTTTCCCTTAAAAAAAAATGACCATTACACCAGCAGACAATTACACAACTCACAAAAACACTGGAGTAAGAGAATGTATATGAAATGACAGCTTGGTATGGTATTGCACATGATATTACAGAAGTCTATTCATTCATACACACATTTAGACAATAAACATTTACTGAGTGACCTGCTATCAGCCACTGCCCATGAGAGGCAGTTCACTATCTAAAGAGCAATGAAAAATCATGTAATCAAATTGTATAGAATAATTATGTAATATATATATAATATGTGTTTGGTGACTCAATGTAACATACAATATAGAGAGATAAATTCATCTGACCAATTCATTCTGAGACATACATTATCTAGAACCTTGATAACCAGAGTATGGTCCATGAACCAGAAATGTCATCACCCAGTAGCTGGTCAGTCAGTCTCAAGCAAATCTACTGAATCAGAATCTGCATTTTAACAAGATCTCCAGGTAATCCGAATGCACATATTTAAATTTTGAGACGCACTGCTCTAGAACATAATTACAATGATTATATGTTGAAAGAATGTTTCTTTTTAGTTTTTAATGTGATTAATAGAAAATTTTAAATTACATATGTAGCTCACATTACACTTCTATTGAAAAGTGCTGGCCTAAACTACTCATTCTTCAAGGCCTCATTCAAACATGTCTGCCTCATGAAGTTTACCCCAAGAAGTCGATGTGGTTTCTGTCTCCCTGAACACTCATAATATTTTCATTCATATTCCCAAAGAACCCAAACAATTTTACCTCCTTACCGAGTGTACCTATTACAGCTCCCTAACTCCAAGATAAGTAAACTGAGAAAATAAACTATATCTGGGTCACATACGTTTTCTCCTCCACCTTGGAGAGTGCATGTAAGTACTAAGGTGATGCTTGCTATCTGCCAATTGAGAGTTGAATTTCTCAGTTACTACAATATCTATCCCTTTCAACGATTTCCACTTCTTTTGCGAGGATTAAAGTGCATGTCCTCAAATGCCCTGGATTATTTTTAGGCAGAGTGAGTACCAGTCAGCTGTACATGTATCACAGGAACAAACAAATTTAAAACTATCTAATACATGTTGTCAATACACTTAAATCCATTTTAAGTAAGTAAAAATTTGACAAGCTTCTAAAGGTTTCGCTTTTTTTTTTAAATGATGTTGTCCCTAAAAGTATATTGGTAAAATTTCAAAAGTAGGGGACTTTTCCAGAGATTAATGACACTGTGTGACCAAAGTCTACCAAAAAATTACTGGAGGTCCTCCCCACAATCCCGAGTATAAATCAGGTAAGCATGCAAAGGCTTGGGCGGAGAGAGAGCGAGATCCTATATCGCAACTCAAGCTCTGAAATCCAGCTGTAAGAAAAGTGGCAGGAAGGAAAAAGACAATGTGAAAGAGACGAAAGGTGGAAACTACTGGAACGTAAAAAGAGAAATAAAAACTAGGACAAAAAATACCTCAATTATGTGGGAGGGATCCTCCCTAAGTGTATCTCTCAACCTCTGAACCCTGAGGCAAAGGTCGTGTTAGCAATTTCAAGTGGTCTTTTCCTCAAGAGCTATTCTAGTGCCTCAGATCTGCAGACGCGAAACTTCCTTCCGAATCGGCCTACCATAACTTTCAGAGCCAGGAACTGCGGCCAAACCCAGCTCTGAAGCCACCCATCTCCAACACATTTGAAAAGCAGCGGATGAAGCTGGAAGGCTGAAATGAGGCCCAGCTGCTGGATGACAATCCTCTTTCCACGAGTTCGGCCTTAGACCGCTAGGCAGGACAGGGCTGCCAGAGGGAACCCGGCGGGCAGAGGGGGCGGGGCAGGGCGCCGGACTTCGAGGACTTCCCGTTCCATACCGGCGACCGCTGGTGCCTTGGGGACGTGCAAGGTGGTGACAAGGAAGAACAGAGAGGCACCGCGAACCAGCCCAGAGCTTTCACTCACCAGCCGTCGCCGCTCGACGTTGGCGGTGGCTGGACCTCTTCTCCTTCCGCCATTGCTATTGACGTCCACGTCACTTTGCCGAAAAGTGGACCCGGAGCTGAGACAGACTCCAACACAATGTCGTAAAAGGGCCTCGGAAGTCTGGGACTGAGTTTCTGGATGAAGGAAGGGAAGACTAAAGGAACGTAACGTCACGACGTCCCGAGGGCGAATGGCAGCTTGGAGGAGGAGACTCGTTGAGGTGCTGCCACGCCAAAGACTACGTGTCCCAGGCTGCCGCAGGGCCTGGGCCGGGCGCACTGGGCGGGGCTTGGTGAGGGCGTGCGTCCCAGTAGGAGGCCCTTGTGAGCGTCGCTTCTTGGCGTCCACTTAGCGTCTGCATTCCATCTTGGCGTCCTGCTTGAAGTCAGATTTGAGAGGCCTAAAGAATAGGGAGAGGAGGCTAGGGGGGTGTCCACAGAGAAGGTGGAGATAGGATAGACACATTTGAACCATTTCCTGGAGTAAACGGTTGTGTTTGAGGAAAGAGTGGGATGTGAGGAAAAGGCACAACCATTCCTATTTGCGGGTCAGGGTCACAAGTACAAATGGTGACCACATACTTGATGTCTGAATACTTTAAAAGATATGTTAAAAAAAAAAAAAAAGGCACTAAACAGTAAAGGAAATCTGTTCCAGCCTCCCACATTTATAAACGTACCTTTCTAACAGGGAAGATAAAAGTCCAAATTTAGAATTCTAAACTCAGTGGAGTTGCAGGCAGGGATCACTGCCACGTTTCTTCTCTTCCCACCCAACTTCCCCTTCACTCCAGATGGTGGGAACACCTCGGCCTCCACATCCAAGCTCAGTGCACACCATCACCACCAAAACACCGGCTTTTTGTTTCCCCTTGACCATCCCTGGGCCTAGCAGTAGGCATGAGCTCAGGAAGTTGGACCTAGGAAAATGCTTTTGCAAGTCCTGGACCCAATGCTAGTGAATTAGAGCCACATATAAGAATATAGATAATCTGGAAAATATGATGTTAAATGAACCAGACTGCAGAAGGGTAGGTAAGGGTAGGTAAAGTACAGCGTCATATTGGGTGTTAAAAATAAGCAGCATGGGAGTTCCTGCTGTGGCTCAGTAGTAACCAACCCTACTAGTATCTATGAGGATATGGTTTCAATCCCTGGCCTTGGTCAGTGGATTAAGGGTCTGGCATTGCCATGACCTGTGGTGTAGGTTGTAGATGTGATTTGGATCTGGTGTTGCTTGGCTGTGGTGTACGCCAGAGGCTACAGCTCTGATTGACGCCCAGCCCATATGCCTCGGGTGCAGCCCTTAAAAAAAAAGGAAACGTAGCACAATATATTTATTAATAGATGCATATGTTTTTTTAGAAATGCACTAGAAAGATATATTAGAAAAATTGGAATGGCAGTTCTCAAGGATAAACACAGCCAGACATTAGTTAAAGCAGTGAAAACAGTTTATTCAGAAACTACTGACAGTAGGGGAAAGGACTGAGCCCCACTGTGATTTGTTCAGAGGTGATTAGGGGTTTTAAAGGGAGAATGAGCCAGCAGGGAGAGCAGGACTCATTAGAGTTAGACAAGTGAAAAATGACAAAGCCTTGGTCAGTATAATTGTGTCTAGGCTAGCTGTATCTGCTAGCTGGCAATTTTCAAGTTTAGGATTCTTCCCTCCCACAGAAACAGGGAGGCAGAGATCCTGTCCTTCCTGATGATTACACTTCAAAGGAATGGCTCTCAGGTCCTTGAGAAGGACACTTCTTGTTTTGAAATACCTATTCACAATTGCAAGCTCTTTCTAGGAAACGCTCCAGGGGAAGTCAGTAGTTTTCATCAGGTGTTGGCTAGATCAAACAGTAAATTCTCCAAGCAGTCACTGAGGTTTCTCAACCAGGCATTTAATGAGTTTCAGTGGGGACCAGGGTCATCTTAGGGACACAGCCTTAAGTTGCTAAAAATCGTGCTAGAGTTTGATCAAGTCTCAGTACAAGTGTTAGGAAAGACTTGTTATGTGCTGGAAAGTTCTGCAGTTCTCACAGTTACATCTGTGGGAGGGGAGGAAAATGGCTTCAATTACATTTTTAGTTTTTTGTTTCTAAAGAGCTGAGAAGTAGCTATGTAGGTATCCAATATTCTTTGTAGAGTTAACACTTTAGAATCTAAAATGTTTCATAATTTTATAAACTATTTGATTAAATAAACACAAAGCATAGTACAGCTCTTTCATTTACACCAAAAGCATGCTCATTCTCTTCCCAAAGGGGAAATAATACAGAGCCACATTATCACACCCACTTCTGAGCCCAGGATCTCTGCATGATGTTCAAGCCCTCTCTGGGGAAAATTTCTTTTAACATGGAATGAGAGTTTAGATGACAGCTACCAAAAAGAATAAAAGGCATGAATCTAGGTCAAATTACCATCCTGATATTCAGGACCTCCTCTGAGTCCCTTCAGTTGTTGTCAGTCGGTTTTTAGAAGCTTTTCTAAAATGTTTTTTAAAACTATTAAGTCAGTGACATTACAAGCAGCTTTTCATTGGTTAAGGTGATTCTAACCGTCAATTGTAACTCATTTAGAGTGTAATTAAACCAGTGACTCCTTTTTACTCCATGTGGTAAAAATACTGTTCCATTAAAAATATCTTACTTGATATTTTCAAGCAACTCTTCATTCTCCAGAAATAAAGTAGAACCTTTCAATTTTCATTCTCTTTAGTAGGGCCAGGGTCAGCTCCATGGGCATGCAACCTGTGGAACAGCACAAGATCCTGTGCTTAAAAGGGCCCTGCAATTGGTTTAGTGCTCTGCTATTGCCATCTTGAAATTTCTTGATAATTTTGGGACAGCCCCTCATTTTCATTTTGCACGAGGCCCCCCACAAATTATGTAGCCACATAATTTGACTCTTTAGATAGGGTCACTATGAAATTGATATATACCCCTCAGGGACAAGATTTCAACTGAAATAGTTTAGTGATGATAACTTCTGGAGTATTTATATCATCTGTTCCTTACACATCAAAGCATTCTATGTCATACTGAGTATTCACTCTGAAGTCATGATGTTCACCAAAATGACATCCTCCTCCTCTAGTGGGAATTTGAGGAATCTGGTTGTTAGGGGTTGTCAAAAGTTGGCATGTTTTTGGTTCCTCTTTTTTCTTTCTTTCCTTTTTTTTTTTCTTTTGTCTTTTCAGGGCCACACCTGTGGCATATGGAAGTTCTTAGGCTAGGGGTTGAATCGGAGCTACAGCTGCCAGCCTACACCACAGCCACAGCAACGCAGGATCTGAAACCCACTGAGCAAGGCCAGGGATCGAACCTGCATCCTCATGGATCCTAGTTGTTTTCGTTAGCCACTGAAGCATGATGGGAACTCCTGGTTCCTTTCTTAAATAGGTTCCACTGGCTCACTCTGAAGTGTTTGCTTATGTTTGGCTTGTGGACATCCATCTGAGTTACTGCAGATCTCAATGGTAGTTGAGTATTTTGCTGATAAGCCCTTTCTCCTTTTTCTCTTGCTCTGGATAGGGGTCATCCACACGGCCCCTTCACCTTGCCTTGTCTTCTGAAAGGACAAACATCATACCAGTTTGTTGATCTCCAGGCTGCTGAATTAGTGCAAAACCCCTGGTTGATGAGTTTCCTGTTAAGTCCTTCATCTTGCTCTGGATCTTGTTTGTCCACATTTTCCACAACATGCCTCAATTCCTGAGATGACAAAGATATTACACATTATTTCTAACTGCTTACAAGTTTTTATGGGTGTAACTTTATGAGCATTTTTGCGCTTTAAAAGAATTTTTAAAGTCATGCCATTTACCTGGATTGTTATGAGCTTAAAAATAATATAAGCATGGGATTACAAGTAGAATTTGTTAAATTCTAGTAGTGAATCTCTGTTTTTTTTTTTTGTTTTTTTTTTTGTCTTTTGAGGGCTGCAATTATGGCATATGGAGCTTCCCAGGCTAGGGTGTCTAATCGGAGCTACAGCTGCCTGTCTATGCCACAGCCACAGCCACAGCAACATGAGATCCGAGCGGTGTCTGCGACCTACACCACAGCTCACAGCAACGACAGATCCTTAACCACCGAGCAAGGCCAGGGATCGAAACTGCATCCTCACTGATGCTAGTCAAATTCATTTCTGCTGAGCCACGAAGGGAACTCCATGAATCTCTGCTTTAAAAAATAAAGGAAAACACTTGAAGTTCCCTAGTGGCTCAGTGGGGTAAGGACCTGGCATTTTCATTGCTGTGGCTCTGGTTACTGCTGTGGCATGGGTTTGATCCCTGGCTGGGAAGTTCTGCATGCCACAGGTACAACCAAAAAATAATAACAATAAAATAATAAAAATAAAAAAATCCCACTTTTCAAGTGCTAAAGAAGATTTCACTATGAAATCATCTCCCTGTATTTTCTTACATCACTCTTCCAGTTATAAGATTTTTATTAATGATACTAGGAGCTCTCTCTGCTTTTATGTATCTTTATATCATTCTGGAGCAGAAGTATTTAGAATTTTTTTTTTCCATAGACCTAGTGCTGTGCTAAGGTGATGCTAACAATGGTGACCATCTGGATCTGTGCACAGTGAAGCCATTCCAAGATATGTCTTCAAGAAAGGTGCATCCTATCATCCACATAGGATGGGTTATATGCTTGCACTTTTGCAGTTATTTTTATTCCCATGCACAAATAGGGAAGTGTGGTATTATTTCATGTTACCCTTGGAAAAAATCAAATTGCATTTTTATAAAGGGAAAATTAAAGTTTCTTCATTTTGTTTTGTTTTTGTTTTTGGCTGCACCCATGGCATATGAAAGTTCCTGGGCCAGAGATCAAAACCAAGCTGCATTTGCAGCGAACACCACATCTGTGGCAATGCTGAATCCTTAACCCACTGTGCCAGGCAGAGGATTGAACCAGCAATGTCACATAGACAAGCCGGTTCATTAACCCACTGTGCCACAGTGGGAACTCCCAAAGTTTCTTGGTTGTTGGTGTTTTTGTTTTTAATTTAGGGCTGCACCAGAGGCACATGGAGATTCCCAGGCTAGGGATCAAATCAGAGCTTCAGCTGCCAGTCTATGCCACAGCCACAGCAACACCAAATCCAAGCTGCATCTGCAACCTACACCACAGGCCTGCTCAGATCCTTAACCCACTGGGCAGGGCCAGGAATTGAACCTACAACCTCATGGATACCAAGCCACAACAAGAACTCCAGTTTCTTGTTTTGTTTTTTATTTATTTATTTTTAATCTTGGTATTCCTTTATTACCCTTTTTAAAAATATTTTTATTTTTTTCTATTATAGTTGATCCAGTTTCTTGGTTTTGAGTGAAACTAAAAAACAAAGATATATTTCATCTATTATTTGGTATTCTGTAACATATAATTATGCCACATATAAACTTAAGTCATATTTCAACACAGAGTCTGTTAATAAATATTTGTTAAATGAACTGAGGAATTTTTTAAAAGTATTGTGGAATGGGTGAAGTCTTTCATCTATATAGAGACAGCTGGTTGGGATTGGAGGCAGGTAAGGATTGTGGCTTCATCTGTGTAGTCAATTATTATGTTAGGGTAATAGCATTTATTTCCTTTTTCATTATAATATTATAATAGCATTTCTATAAAACAGAGAAGTGGTCATAGTTCTTTTTCTTTTATTCCTATTCAAATAATCTTTTCCTGACTTTCACACATTCTTAGATGATGAAGACCTAATAAAGTATATTAATCTATTGATACATAAAAGATTATCACAAAGTCAGTGTCCCCAAACAAATAAGCATTTATTTATTACAGTTTCTGTGGGTCAGGAATTTAGAAGCAGCTTAGCTGGATGTTCTGGCTCAGATCTTTTTAGGTTATAGTCAAGATACTGGCCAGGCTTGCAGTTATACTATTGTCTTAAGGCTTCACTGGGGCTGGAGGAGCTGCTCCCACAGTGGCTCACTCACATGCCTGACAAGGGCTCTCCAAATAAGACTTTCCATGGGCTACTTGCATGTCCTTTGAACACGGATCGCTTCCCCTAGGGTAAGTGTTCAAGAGAGATCAAGACCAAAGCCATAACCTCAAAAGTCATACTCCATCATTTCTGCAATATCCTCTTAATTACACAGGTCAGCCCTTATCAGTGTGGGAGGGAACTACAAAAAGGCTTGAATGCCCAAAGGCAAGAACCAGTGAGGGCCATCTTAGAGGCTGGCTGACATTTGAAGTAGTATTAAATCCTGCACATTCTTCCTTGGCCAATCAACTTGCCCCCGAGATTCCTGTTCATATCATCTCAACTTCCTCATGTCCTTCCTCCTTTGAACTTGTAAAGAACTAGTGGCAGGCCCTCTCATCTGGGCACCTAGTTATACAGCATTTTGTAGTCTTTAATTCCAAGAATGGCAACCATTTTTAAGTACTTTTGTAGTCTCCACTATACCAAATGCAAGGCTGAAAGTGTAAACGGTGCCCAAAAGCTCTTGTTGAATAACAAAAGACTGATTCTTGTCTCTTCAGATATCATGTGACAGTTTCAGCATTCTAAACTTTCCCAGACATTTTTCCTATCTTACAAGGACAAATGTTTTCACAATTATCAAAATTACTTTAGTTATTTGTAACTTTAAAATTCCCATCAGGACCAGCCTCTTGAAATTACTGAAGCTTAACATTTAATTTAACGATGTCTAAAACCAAGTCAATTCCCACTAACAGATGACAAGTGAACAGTGGGCAGCAATTTCAACATCTGCTTTTAATTCATTTAAAAGTACTGAGCAAACAGTGATAAAAAGAGCTGGAAACTATAATATTTCTCCATTATCCTCTAGTAGTTGTCTTTGCTAGTTGAAGTTGACTCTTAATAGGTTATATAGATGGACCCAAAGTAAACATTTGTATAGGGATTGACCCATTCTTGGGTTTGGGATGGTTATGCTTTAATGTGGGAGCCTGTTTCACTCTATTGTCATTCCAAATTCATTCCCAACTGTTCCAGACAAAAGGCTCTTATTAGGGTTGAGTCACTGCTGGTTGGAAACAGAAATAGTAAACAACATGTTAGCTGTAAGTAGCCTACATTTTAAAAACTTAGCTTCCCTTTGTTTTTTTTTTGGTGAATTCACACACACACACACAATCTGTAAATAGTATCCTTAGACAATGGCTAAGCTATTCTTTATGTATAACCTGTCTCCCTTTTCCTCATACATTTATACTCACCTTTCCTTTTAGGTGTATCTTTCCAAACAGAATAGTAAGCAAGTAACTATCTAAGGCAACTGGATGGAATTACATGATACATGCTTTTGATATCACGTGTAAAAAATACAGGTATATGTTATAACTTCTATGAAAATATGTTATTTACAGGCTGGTTTCTCTAATACCCAAGCTAAATTATGCAGCTTATCACTGTCACTTCTACATTCCAAATTTACCTATGAAGAATAAAAAATCAAATAAAAAGAATTCTTAGGATGCAATGAATATGAAAATGACTGCAGAAACAAAAGCACTTTAAAAATTTAGATAAAAAATTTTCTCTATAATTTTGCTCATAGTTTTTTAAAGGACAATATCAACTACTCTGTGGTTAATTCCCACCTGTAACCTGATAATTCCTAAATCTGTATTTTCAACCCTGGCCTTTTACACAGTGTATTTATAAATCTAGCCACCTACTGTGAGCTTGCACTTAGATGGCCCACAAACACGACAGACTGGGTACTTCTAAAACCAAACTCATATATCTTCCTGCTTCCCAGTCTGTACATTTCTAGAGAGGTAAATAATCTTACCATATATCTAGTCACATAAGTCAGAAATTTGAGAATTATTCTAGCTTCTTTTTTTAATTATTATTATTATTTTTAATGGCTACACCTGCAGCATATGGAAGTTCCAGGCCGGGATTGAATCCCAGCCACAGTTATGACCTACACCACAGCTTCCGGTAACACCGGATCCTTAATTCACTGCTCTGGGCCAGGAATAGAGCCCGAACATCTACAGCAACCTGGGCCCTGAAGTTGGATTCTTAACTGCGCCACAGTGGGAGCTGCTATTCTAGTTTCTTTCCTTCTTCCTTCCCATGGCTCATCATGGGCCTATGCGTATTTTCCTCCCTAAATATTTTTCAAGTCAGGTCCTGCTTCTCCACCCCTGCAGCTTTTCTCTTGCTTTTGCTCCTCCTTTTGTCTTATATGAAGGGATTCCTTAGTTAGTCTCCACCTCCTTCCACTCTCTTCTCCAGTCAGTCAACACAGCCTCTGCACCAGGGGTTCAAACTGGCAGCCCTCAGGCTAGATTACTTGGCAACTTTTAGTGTCTTGTCATTTTTTATCACTTGAATGTCTCCGTACACTTTTCAGGTTGTCTCCTCTACCACTCCTTATCACTTTAGATCAGCCCCAGTTCACACATTTGTTATCTGCTTGGTCCTTGGAGGTATTTGAATTTGTGCCTCTTGCTGCTTATTTCTAAAATGGAAATCTACCTAAAATCCTTTAATTGCTCATACCCCCTATAAAGAATGTCCAAATCCCTTATCATGAATACTCTCAGATTCTCAAGTAATTTTTCTTCCTGCCTTTTAACATATGCTTCAGCCATCCTATATTTATAGGCCCCCATATGCCCTGCTGTTCTATGGCTTTATGTCTTAGTTAAAACCTATTTCCTCTGCTTTGTTAACTTCCTTCAGCTGGTTACACCTAGCCCTATGGCTTGAGCAACATTTTCTTTGTAACCCCCCTCTCAAGCAAAATTATTCATTCTTGCCTTTTGCTACCACTTCCCCTTAAGTATACTTCAAAATTATATACTTACATATTTGTTTTCTCTGCTAGACATGATATCCTTGGGACCAGCTTAACATGTCTTTACATTTCTAGTGCTTAGAAGCGTACTTAATAGCTGTAATCTAATGTATAAATACAGGAATGGTTAGTGTGTGTGTGTGTGTATAAACATTATTATTGCAAACTTTTAGAGCATTTACTATGTATTAGGCATTGTTCTGAGCATTTCTGTTAACTCACTTAATCCTCACAATAACTCTATGAATAAATATGAGTTCTGAATTCGTTAGATAAAATAGACAAGTAGTTTTCTATCATGATTTAAGAAGAACTTCTTTAGATGTAGCAATGATTGTCATGTTTGTGTTAAATTTAAGTTAATGAAGATGCACAAAAGATGAAGAAAAGGGAGAACATTACTTCAGGGTCCTTATTTATCACAAATAGGTGCAGTTGCTCAACTGGATGTTTCTGCTTCTGCTTAATGAAATCCTTCCTGGGAGAGGAAAATCTTGTGTCATCATTTTCAGCCTGAAGCAAAATAATTTCTTCCTGCCATAAAAACATTATTATTTTTTAAATTATTGATTTGTATAAAGCATTTGGTGATAATCTGTCAGCAGAGACAAAGCCTATATTCACAGATAATGATCATGCTTAACTTTTGTCTAGTCACAGTCTATACAATGTCTTATGAGGCTCTACATAATCTGCAACCCAGCGTTCCCTACATTTGGAAAGCTTTTTCCCCAGTTATGTGTATGGCTCACTGGGTACAGGGTGTGCAGGTAGGCAGGGGTATGGGAAAGAATTTCAGGGAGAGATACAATTAGCTGCAGAAAAGCACAAGGCATGTAAGTGGTTTGGAGAGTAAGCCAGTGATGACAGAGACAGCTCAGCTAGTATCTGGTAGGGAATGGAGAGCAATCGAAGGTTCTCAAGTAGGATAGGACTATATGATCCTAGCAGAGTTTTACAGAGATGAACGTGGACTTGAGTTCAAGTTGAATTGAAGGTAGCAGAGATCAGAGATAGGGAGGTCAGCCAGGGGCCAGTAAGATCCTAAACTGGAATATTAGTCACAGAGCTAGAAGAAAAGTAATGAAAGTAAGAAGGATTGTGGGAAAAGAAAGATTATGAGACACCAAGTTCCTGATTAGATATAAGAGACAAGAGAAGGGGGTATGTTGCCCAGATGATAGTGGCCACAGCAGGAGCAGAGCCCTCAGGACGAAGATCTGGTGAGCATAGAGGTTTGATGGAAATGGGGTGTATTAGGCAATTGCAAATAGGGCTATGGCCCAGGAAATGGACTAGGTCTAAGGCTACAAATCATGTAAAATTCTGATTCTGGTTCTTTCTGTAGGTTGAGAGGTAACCAGCCAGGAGACTGAGAATGCCACGGGCATTCTCACATGCCTCCACGGGAAGTGAACTGGTACACTGTTTTAGGGTGAGAATTAGGAAATATTCATCAACTTTTAAAACATGCATACTTGGGAGTTCCCATTGTGGCTCAGTGGAAATGAACCCAACTAGTCTCGATGAGGATGTGTGTTTGATCCCTGGCCTTGCTCATTGGGTTAAGGGTCCTGTGTTACTGTGGCTGTGGTATAGGCCAGCAGCTGCAGCTCTGGCTAGACCCTTAGTCTGGGGACTTCCATATGCCTCATGTGCAACCCTAAAAATATATAAATAAAAACCTAAAAATAATAATAACAAATGCATAGCCTTTGAAACATTCTCTGTAGAATTCGTCATGTAGAGATATTTGCACAATTGAGCAAGAGTATATACAAGGATGCTCACTGATGTGTTGTTTGACTTACAATGGCAAAAAATTGGAGTCAACCTAATTGTACATCATTGGATAGTACCTCTATATGAAGAAATACCACAATGCTGCTAAAACAGAATGAGATAAAGCTATGTATAAAGACACAGAAAGATGTTGATCACATATTAAGCAAAAAAAAAAAAAAAAAAGCAAATTGCAAATATGTTAATTACATGGGAGGAATCCTTTCATAATATGTATTTCAAATCATCACCATGTACACTTGAAATCCCTTTTGATTTTGTCAATTATATCTCAATAAAGCTGGAAGATTTTTAATTTTGGAAAAACCTCTTAAACAAACCCCCAACAGCACCACTACTACCATTAACAGACTTATTCATTGGTGCATGTTCTGGTTCTACCTAGCCTTAAAAATCTGGGTCTAGGAGTTCCCGTTGTGGCTCAGTGGTTAAGGAATCCAACTAGGAACCATGAGGTTGTGGGTTCCATGCCTGGCCTTGCTCAGTGGGTTAAGGATCCAGCGTTGCCGTGAGCTGTGGTGTAGGTTGCAGACGCGGCTCAGATCCCGCGTTGCTGTGGCTGTGGCAAAGGCTGGCAGCTACAGCTCCTGTTAGACCACTAGCCTGGGAACCTCCATATGCTGCGGGTGCGGATCTAGATAAAGGCAAAAAGACAAAAAAAAAAAAATCTGGGTCTAACACCACTTCTCTGTCTCCTGGGAATTGTGTTAACCATTTAATTAATTAATCTATGAATTAATTTATGGCCACACCCAAGGCATATGGAAATTCCTGGGCCAGGGACTGAACCCACGCATCAGCAATGACCCAGCTGCTGCAGAGACAGTGGATCCTTAACCTTCCGTGCCACAGTGGGAACTGCCATTTTTATTTATTTTTTAATTTTTTTTAATTTAATTTTTTTTGGCCACCCTGCAATCCTTGGAATTCCTGGGCCAGGGATGAGACTTGAATCTCAGTTGCGACCTACACCGGATCCTTTAACCCGCTGTGCTGGACAGGGGATCAAACCTGTGTCCTGGTGCTGCAGAGATACCACTGATCCTGCTGCATCAAAGCAAGAACTCCAGGAACTCCTATTTTTAAATAAAACAAAAGAGTTGGGGGAAAAAAGCAAGTTACAAAATGGTGTGTCTAGTGGAATTCCAACATTTCAAAAAAAGTGAGGTATATATTTGGACATGCCTAGAGGAAGCTCTAAAAGAATATGTAGAATTGTTAACTGTGATAGTTTTGGGCAGGTAGGACTTTAGGGGGCATTAACCTTTTGCAACTATAGTTAGGATTCTTTTCCCACTGAGCATATATTATGTTTGTAATAAGAATGAAAGATTGGAATTTTAGAAAAATCTCTGGTGAGATCATGAAGTAGGTCAAAGGAGGTCCTGGAAGGTTTATGCTTTGTTCTTTAGCACTTCCAGCTACCAGGACTTCTGACTCCCAAACTCCAGAGGTTATCACCAGTTGTCCTGTCTAAAGCAGGACGTCTGATTCCTAGCCCTGGCTCAGCCTCTAATCCGATAGCTGTGGCCTCCTGAAACCACCGCTGCTCACAGGGCCTCAGTCTCCTCAGGTGAGGTAAGTTGAACTATATGTTCTATCCAAACCCCCTTCAGCATTAACAAGTGACACTAGGTGGCACTCAAGTAACTCCAATGAGGAAAGGTTAGAAAATGTTGGCCACCGGGCAGGAGTAGTATCCAAGGATTTGGCAGCAAAAATAAACATGGAAGAACTAAGTTTGGCATTTAAATCTGTGAGATTTTGG
Organism: Catagonus wagneri; assembly: GCA_004024745.2. Taxonomy (NCBI): domain Eukaryota; kingdom Metazoa; phylum Chordata; class Mammalia; order Artiodactyla; family Tayassuidae; genus Catagonus; species Catagonus wagneri. Next base: position 5,587,076 of record PVHT021183696.1, read on the forward strand.
AAGAGATTTAAGAAGTTTCATGTTGGGAGTATAGGTGGGTTTCAGTGACTTCTTCACCTGTCAATATAGGGGAACTGGACTTGCATGAACTTCCTGAGTTGAGGTATAGTCATGACTTACAGACCTAGAGGTGGAGTGTGGTATGGTGTTAGTTAGGTTGTGGGAATGAAGACACATATGTGTAAACACTGGTAGAAGACTACAAAGAACTAACGCCAAAATACTAACAGCAGTGGCATTATGGGTGACATTTGTTCTGTATACTTTTCCGTATTTCTCAAATTGTATTTAATGACCATGAATTTGTTTTGGAGTCTAATTACGTCAAAATTCAAAAGAACAAAGAAGGAGAAAAGAATGATCCCCAGGATTCAACAAAGTTATTTGTAAATTACCTTGTTTATGGTTTTTAAAAAATAGCTAGTATGATTTCAAAAGCGGATTGTAATATTTCCCCTGGATGTGGAAATCAATTGACTTCAATCTAAGTCACTGATGGCAAAAATAACACCTGAAAAGGAGTTCTCCTGTGGCACAGTGGGTTAAGGAGCCAGCATTGTCACTGAAGTGATCTGGGTTCCTGCGGTGGCCTGGGCTCCATCCCTGGCCCAGGAACTTCTGTGTACCATGGGCTCAGCCAAAAACAAAACAAAATAAAAACACCTGAAAGGGAGTGCCCTTTGTGGTTCAGTGGTAATGAACCCAACTAGTATCCATGAGGACACAGGTTCAATCCCTGGCTTTGCTCAGTGGTTAAGGATCCAGTGTTGCCATGAGCTGTGGTGTAGGTTGCAGACATGTCTCAGATCTGGCATTGCTGTGGCTGTGGCACAGGCTAGCAGCTACAGCTCAGATTCAACCCCTAGCCTGGAAACTTCCACATGTCATGGGTATGGCCCTAAAAAGACCAAAAAACCCCAAAAAACCAAAAACATCTGACAGATTCATATTAACATTACAATTGCCCTAAACATACATAAAAGGAATCCTTAAAATGAGAGCCAGATACAAATAAATTGTTAAATAACTTATAATTCTCTCCTTTAATCAAAATGTACTACTTTAAGTATGAGATTGCTTTTTCAAGTACATTTAACTTTTCAGCCTCATGCTAATTCTACAAAGGTTGGTAGATACCCAATTGTGACTTTCTTTAACACTTTTTGTTACCACTCGCTATTCTTCCTGTTATCTCTGACATAAAGAGCACTAGGCTTGGAAAAGGTCTGAAGGAAATTTCTAATCCAGCTTTGACACAACTGAGTAGTATAAACATGATCAGGTTACTTGAGCAATAGAAACATGATCAGGGTTTCTATTTTTCCATTTGTAAAGCAAAGCATGGGTGTTCTTACTATCTCTACTACCTTGGTTATTACAAGGATAAAATAAGATAATGTATGTGACAGGACTTAAAATTCTATAGGTGGGTTCTTTTGGAAAAAAGTGGCAAGATGAAGTTAGGAGTACGAAAGGTTTTCTGAGGGAGTGACACCTATAGAAGAAAAGAGAAGCAGGACTGAGCAAAGGAGTGGTCAGAGTGCACTGCTTTTTCTGCCAGTCCAACAGGGAGCACCGCACTCTGATGGCCAGTTCAAGGAGTCTATGCTGAATGGGAATGGCCAGTTCCTCGTACCACTCCCTTACTCAGTCATTGGTTGGGGGCCACCCCATGAAGAGAGTGATCTCAGATCCGACACAGAGCAGGTCTAGAAGGAGCTAACAGCTGGAGACTGCCAGCTAACCACACTTCTTTAAGCTGAGTAGCAAGTCCTTTCTTGAAAAGGAGGACGTGAGTGATATATCTCATGTCTGTTACACTGGCCCCTAAAATGACCCTACTTAGGGCCACCATTTGAGACAGTTGTAGGTTATACCTCAAGATTATGAGTTGGGGAGTTCTCGTCATGGCTCAGTGAAAACAAATCTGACTAGCATCCATGAGGATGCAGGTTTGATCCCTGGCCTTGCTCAGTGGATTAAGGATTCAGCATTGCTGTGAGCTGTGGTGTAGGTTGCAGATGCTGCTTGGATCCCACGTTGCTATGGCTGTGATGTAGGCCAGTAACTGTAGCTCCAATTCAATCCCTAGCCTGGGAACCTCCATATAATGTGGGCGTGGCCCAAAAAAGACCAAAAAAAAAAAAAAATAGATTGAGTTTTTCTCTGACCACAAACTTCTGCCCTTGGATTTTGTCCACTCCCTCTCTGAGCACTAGGCATGCTTCTCCCAGCCTCTGTGACCCCTATCCTTCTACTCCTCCTTATCTCGATAGTCACCTCCTTCTGATTTCCTGGCCTCTCTAGCAAGGTTCACCAGCTTGGACTCAAGGGTCTGGCATTGCCTTCTCTTGCTCCTCTTGTCTTTTATGCTTGTTGGACTGATTTTCAATTGAGTCACCCCACAGTCTTCTTTTCTCTGAAAATTGAGTGTCAAACTTTACTGGAAAAATTCATGTAAATCTACTGACTGGCAAACCACACTTCGGCGACAGCCAATTTCATCAACATGTTTACTGCAGCAATCCTTTTATCCAGTCCTTATTGTCTCCTTGTTCCACTCACACTGCATCTAACTTATAAGACATAATTAACATTTATTCAATTCTGCCTTGTGCAGAAGGTATCTATGTACTTGAAACACTCCCTTTCACTCCTCTCTCAAATTTTATATGGTAACTCTTAAGGGTTGGGCTATGATTTGTACTACCTTGACTCTTGTTCAATACCCAGAATAGTGCTGTAAGCTTAGAATCAATAACTGAATGAAGAACAACTAAATTGGTTTCGTTATATGCCTACTGCAGGTTAGGGACAATGTAAAGTGCTTCATATATGTCATTTTAAGGCTCATAAGACTCCCATTTTGTAAATTTTAATAGTCCTATTTTAAAGACTTATGTGTTGCCTATATCTTGCCACTAAATATAAGTTCCTTGAGGGCAAATACCATGTCTGATTCATTTCTGTAGCTCTGTAGCTCTACTTCCCAGGTGATGCCTGACACAGTAGAAGTTAGATGAGGGACAAAACAAGCAACAGAACCACAAATGAAGGTCAGTGTTAGGACTCAAACACAAGTCTGTTGAACATCAAAGCCTGTACACTTTGTGCCATGTCATGTGGCTCTGTCTATATTAAGTGTTGTCAGCTGCTCAAGGCTTCACAACAATTTAATGATCAAATTTGAATTAGAATGAAATGATCTTCCATCCCGTACTTCAATCAAGTTGGTGACAGATATTATAGTTGTCACTTGCTTTGTTTACTTCTGAAGAATATACCTAAAATCATAGGGAGGATAATCAGCCAGCTCATGAATTTTGTTTCTTCTTCAAATATCTGAATGTAATTGCTTCTTTACTTTGACCTGAGGTCCATCCATGATTCACTATACGTTTGGGTATCATTCAGGAGCCATTTGAATTCCATAAGCCTTCTATTTCCTACTAGCAGAATAAGATGAGCCAAAATTTGCATATGCTAACATTAGTGACAACATTATAAAAATTAGTTAAACAAAATGTTACTTACAGAAAATGATAATTAAGCTCTTGATTAATCTTCCTTTTTGCCAGAATTTGGTTTCAGTCAACCGATCCCATTCGGTAACAGTGTACATAATGAGGCAAGCACCAGAAAGAAGCTTCTAGACATTCATGGACCCTAAAAGTATACAAACCTTTGAACATATTGCTAGAAACTGAACAACAGTAGAGGTGAGATTCTAGAATTTCCATTCCCACCATCACTTATAATAGAACCAAAGAACTGTGAAAGCATTTCAGAGATTACTGAGGCCTTCATTCATAAAGCATTTTACAAACTTTTTAGGGTAAATGCCAACTATTTTTAAGTCTTATGATTCCACGATGAAAATGTTTTCCTAAACAATTTGAATTGCTCCCTAATCGTTCTAATGGTTTCCCTATTTAAGTACCTTTCAAAAATAGCCACAACATGTCTTGAAATAGATGGGTATTAACCAAATGGAAGCATGCATTGAATGTTTCTGCTAAAGCAATGAAACCAAAATAGTCTAATGAGAGACTTGAGCTAAATGGTCTCTAAGGTTGCTTTCAGTCATGGGGTAAAAATCTATGGTTCTACCCCGAAAAAGTTTAGTCAATGCTAAAACCTGTATAAAATTCACATGCCCTGTTATTTATGCCTTACATGATAAATTCTTGTCCATTAATTTAACTAAAATCTGAAGGGAAGTTAGCAACTCTTTGTGAATACATCCATTTGTTTTTATTAACTCACCATTCCATCAACATGTTTAATAAAATGGTCATAACTTAACAAGATGTTCTCGTTAAAGGAAGAAGCATTTTCAGAAATGTTTTTTCCTTACGTTTTTTGCAAAGGTGGTAAAAGATTTTCAAAATTCAGTTATGTTCCACAGTTATAATTTTGAGCCATATTCATGTGTTAAAAGAGCTGCTATCACATCACCTCTCCCGATCATAATATCTTACATTTGTTTCACATTTTATAGTTTAAAGAATTTACTTTTTAAGTTTTTAAATTTTCTATCACATTCACCTCATTGGTTTCTCTAAACCTCATCACTCCTCAAGCACCTAGTTTCCCTGAGCCCTGAGGATACTCCACCTTTGATCCCTCATTAGCCCTGAGGAGAGAACTTAACTAATCTTCCTTCCTTCCTTCCTTCCTTCCTTCCTTCCTTCCTTCCTCCTTCCCTTCCTTCCTTTTTTCTCTTTCCTTCTTTCTTTTTTGGCTACACCCTCAGGATATGGAAGTTACTGGGCTAGGGACTGAGTCAGAGCCACAGCTGAGACCTAAGCCAGAGCTGCAGCAATGCTGGATCCTTAACCCACTGTGCCACAGCAGGAACTCCTTAGCAGATATTTCTGACATTTTTCAGTCAGAAATGAGTAAACCAAAGCTCAGGGAAATGAAGAAGCTAGCTGGTGGGTAAAGATGCCTCAAATTACAATTTATATTGCATCTGCAGAGTTAATTTGAATAAAGTTTTATATGAAAAGGGATCACGGGTAATTTTTTTTATTTATAATGATTTTTATTTTTTCCATTATAGCTGGTTTACAGTGTCTGTCAGTTTTCTACTGTACAGCAAGGTGACCCAGTTACACATACATGTATACATTCTTTTTTCTCACATTATCATGCTCTATCATAAGTGACTAGACATAGTTCCCAGTGCTATATAGCAGGATCTCATTGCTTATCCATTCCAAAGGCAATAGTTTGCATCTATTAACCCCAAATTCCCAATCCACCCCACTCATTTGGCTAATTTAATATGGCTGAAACCATTTTAGGAAAGTTGATAATTTATAGATAAATTTCACAAGCATTTACCCACCCATAAGCATCCACAGTGATTTCTAAACAGAACCTAATGTCTCATGACATGTATTCATCCTGCTATAATATAGACAGATTACTCAGATGGGTTTGAATTTAGACACTTCTGACTCCCTAACTGTGTGACTTGTTGGAGGTATATATTGCCTGGCACATAACTAAACAAATACTTGTCGAATTAATAAATGGACTTTAAAATTTTAATAGACCCTCATTGTTTATTAGCTGTTTCTTTGCCACAATTCTTTCGGAAAACAATGAGCAACATATAGCAAGAACCACACAAATGTCTGTGCGATACTCTTTGATTCAAGAATCCCACTCCAAGATTTTTTTTTTTTTTTTTTTTTTTTTTGCTTTTTAGTGCCACACCTGCCACATGTGAAGCTTCCCAGGCTAGGAGTCTAATCGGAGCTACAGCTGCCAGCCTATGCCACAGCAACAGCAATGCCAGATCCAAGCCATGTCTGCAACTTACACCACAGATCACAGCAACACCGGATCCTTAACCCACTGAGTGAGGCAAGGGATCAAACCCGCAACCTTGTGGTTCCTAGTTGGATTGGTTTCCACTGCACCACAATGGGGACTCCCAAGGAATTTTTCATAAAGGAAAAATCCTATAGGAGTAAAACCCTCGAAGTCTCCCCTGTGGCCTACAGGAGTAATACCCTTGAGGGTATTCCCAAGGTTATCAATTACAGGCAAATACGAGACAGTCTCAAAGCCCAGGTATCTATGAAAGGTATGATTTCTGGCTGCCAGGCATATTTCCATATTTCCCTTTTTTTCCCTTTTGTCTTTTGTCTTTTTAGGGCCACATCTGTGGCATATGGAGGTTCCCCGGCCTATACCACAGCTCACGGCAATGCTGGATCCTTAACCCACTGAGCAAGGCCAGGGATCAAACTTGCATTTTCATGGATACTACTTGGGTTCGTTAACCACTGAACCTTGACCGGAACTCCTGGCAAGCATATTTCTTCCCTGTCACTTCCTTCATTCCTCTTAAACATAAGGGATGCACATGACCTGAGGTGGCCAGTAAGACTGTCCTGTCTCCACAGCCCACAGTGACTGGTTTAGGGATGAGCCAATGAAAGTCCCTTCCTAGGAATTTTCCTTTATAATTGGTTAGGAATACATCCTCTTGTTTCTATGGTCAAGCCCTGAAAAAATACAACTCCCTGTTGCTGGTCACATGAAGAAAGATTGGCTGCAGCAAAACCAAGTAAATAAGGCCAACACAGAAGCAAACACAAGAGATGAAGAGAGACAGACACTCAGCTGGTACATTCCTGTAAACATAATTTGAGCTTTGGATACAGTCACACCTAACATCTCTTCCACTCATGTCCACTCCAGTTACACAAGCCATTAAGTCTCTATTTTTGTTAAGCTAGTTTAAGTTGGGTTTCTGTCACTGACAATTAAGAGCCCTGATTACCACATAAACACACAGGAATGCTATGTGGCCTTTAAAATAGCAATTTTTCAGGAACATGGGAAAATGTTTACTGCAAAATGTTAAATGGTAGTAACAAAAGACAAAATATTAGGTGTATATGTATGAGTATACAAGGAAAATGTGGATATGTTAACAGTGCTTACTCCTGAATGAGAGTAAAATGGAACAGAACTTTTCCTTTTCCTTTACATAATTCTATGATTTGAAAATATTTCAGGGAGCACGCATAATATTACTATTGTCATTTAAAATGAAAGAAAAAGAGAGGTGGCAAGATGGTGGAGGAGTAAGAGGTTGCTCTCACTCTCTCCCAAAAACACATCAAAAAAGCATATCTACAGGGAAAACGACTTGCACAGAATATCAGCTGATGCTGATGGAAGAACTTAAACCTCCAAAAAGGGCAAGAAACTCTTAACATAACTGGGTAGAACAACAGAAGAAAAAAAAAAGAGAGAGAGAGAAAAGGAATCAGGATGGCACTAGCACTCCAGGGAGGGAGCTGTGAAGGAGAAAAGGAACCCACACCCTGGGAAGCCACCTAACCAAGGGAAAGATCAGCTGAGCCAGAGGGACCTCAAAGACGCCACAGAGAAAAGTACAGCAGCTGGATTGAGAATGGCAAAGCCGAGTGAGAGCTTCACAGATCGTCTGAACACTGGCACAGACACCATGGCCGGAGACGCTTTGGCAGTAGCTGGGAGTTGAGCCTTAGGCTCCAGAGGTCATTCCCTGGGAGAGGGCTGGGGTTGGCAGTATGGAGACAGCCTAAGGGGCTAAGGAGCAGTGCGCCACGGGTTGGGGGAGCGATACTCTGCAGGCTGAGGAGTGGAACACCAGGACTGAGGGAACCTGGGAGAAGGTCTGGGCCCGCAGGAGAGGCAGGGCTCCATTGTTGCGGAGGATGAGAGGAGGAGGGGCTGACGACCATAGGAAATGCCTTGTACCAAAGCATGCGCAGAGGGTGGGGCGGCTAATGCGGAAACTGCCAGCAGTAGGTGGTCTTGCAGAGATGGTCTTGCGAGGGCAAGGAGGATCAAGCGCAAACTGCCAGCAGTTGGAGGCTGCTTGCTAGACCACTGTGGTCTGAGCATCTCCAGTGCAGCCACCCATAAGACTCTTGCTTGTATACGGGAGATTGGGCACTTCCTGTGCAGACTACAGGTGGCCAGGCCCCTCTAGTGTGGGCTAAGGGCATCAGGGGGCTAAGTGTGACACAGGTCCTACCAAGCACCAGACGCTGTTGCTATCACTTCCCTGGGAACACACCTGCCCTGAAGCTGCCACTGCCAAACGCTCAGGGCAGTGCCCAGACACTTGTTTGCTGTCCCCTCCCAAGTCCATACAACTAGGAGCAGCTGGTGCAGCACCTCTTGCATGGTCTAAGTGGGACAGGGTGATTCCTAGTGGCCTGCAGGGTGTGGGGGAGAGCAAACCACTGCAGTTACCCCTGGCTCCAGAGGTGGGAGTGGCCCACCACCACAGGGGACACCTGAACAAAAATCACTTGCAGCCCTAACCACCTCAGTGGGCACCACAGAGAAGGACATTATGACAGAACACCACCTGACGTTGCTCTCACTCCCCCGGGAGCACAAAGGTGCTTCCTGCATGGTCTACAGAAGGTAGAGGCAAACCATTGCAGTTATCACTTGCTCCAGAGGCGGGAATGGCCTGCCACTACTAGGGGTCCATGAATAGTCACCACTTGCAGCCCCAGTCACCTCAAGGGCACCACAGAGGAGGGCTGAATACCACTTGTGGGTGCTCTTCCACTCCTGAGAACTCACTGGCCCTGCTGCTCCAACTGCTAAGTGCTCTGGGCAGTACCCATATATCCGATCTCTATCACTTTCCAAAACCCTGCAACTAAGAACAACCTGTACAGTACCTCCCATGTGGGTTAAATGAGACAGGTTGCTTCATGCATAGTCTACAGTTGGTGGGGGCAAACCACCACAGTTATCACTAGCTCTAAAGATGATCATGGCCCGCTACCACCAGGAGTCCCTGAACAGGTACGACCTACAGTTCCAATCTCCTCAGAGGAGGGCATTGCAATAAAACACTAGCCATTGTGGCTCTCACTCCCCTGGGAACTCACACATCCTGCTGCAGCTACTGCCAAATGCTCTGGACACCTGATAGATCCGCCTAGAGCTCAATACCACTTGCCAGGGCCCTGCTACTAGGAGTAGCCAGTGCCACCTTCCTGGAAGTCTTTGCTGCCATTGAGAGCCCAGTGACCAGGCACTAACTGCTGGCCCTACCCATTGCTTCCTTCTCCCTTAAAACATACGGAACACCAGGGAGATAACAGCCTGCTCACACCAATGAAAGACACACCAAATATTCAAACACTCACACCAAAAATAAATAGTAACCCCACCAAAAAACACAAAGGGGTGCTGTTGCCTAGAAGCAGCCTTACAAAACTACAGTGTGGCTTCCCCAAACTCACAGAAAAAGAAAAGCATAAGCAAGATGAAGAAGCTCAGAAACCATTCCCAGATAAACGAACAGAAGAATTCATCTAAAGCAGTCAACAATGAAACAGACCTCTGAAGTCTGAGAGAAATGGAGTTCAGTAGGGAGGTAGTGAAAATACTTGAGTAATTAGGCTGAATATCAAGGAATTAAGAGAAGCTACAAACAGCAATGCAGACTCCCTTAGAAAGGAACTAGAAAATATAAGGAGGTGTTAAGAAAAGCTAGAAAACTCATTTGCAGAGATGCAAACTGGGCTAAAGCCACTAAAGAGCAGATTGAATAATGCAGAGGAATGATTTGGCAATGTGGAAGATAGAATAATGGAAATCACCCAATCAGGACAGCAGACAGAAAGCCAAATGAAAAAGCATGACAGCAATATAAGAGATCTATGGGATAATATAAAGCAGATCAATCTATGCATAACAGCAATTCCAGAAGGAGAAGAAAAAGAAAAGGGGATTGAAAATATATTTGAAGAAATTATGTCTGAAAACTTTCCAAACCTAAAGGAATCTGACATCAAGATACAGGAAGCAGAGAGGGCCCCAAACAAGTTGAACCCAAACAGACCCACACCAAGACATATTATATTAAAAATGGCAAAAATTAAAGATAAAGAGAGGATCCTAAAGGCAGCAAGAGAAAAACAAAGCATTATTTATAAGGGATCCCCCATAAGGCTATCAGCTGATTTCTCTAGAGAAACACTACAGGCCAGAGGGAGTGGCAAGATACATTTAAAGTGCTGAAAGGAAAAAAATTTGCAACCTAGAATACTCTACCCAGAAAGAATATCATTTAAAATAGAAGGGGAAATAAAGAATTTCTCCAACAAACAAAAGCTAAAAGAGTACAGCAATACTAAACCCTTCTAAAAGAAATACTGAAAGGGCTCCTATTTAAAAAAAAAGTACAAAGTAAGAAATAAAATGGAGGAAAACACAAATGGAAAGCAATCATTCAAACAAGCCATCATACAGATCTAAACATGATTTTTTTTAAACTAAAAAAAAAGACAACAAAATCATACATTAAGGGGAGGGAAAATTAAAAAATATAGACTCTTTTTTCTTTAACTTAAAAAAAATTTTTAAATGATGTGTTTGAGAGAATATGGCTATCAGGCTAAAGCAAGCAGATATAAGAAGGTGTTAACATACTTAAAAAACAGGGCAACCACAAATCAAAATGGAATATCAAGTTCACAAAAACTGAAAAGCACTCAAGCATAAAATAAATGGAAACCATCCAACCAAAAAAAGAAAGGAAGAAAAGAGAAACATAGAATCAACTGGAAAACAATATATAAAATGGCAATAAATACATATCTATCAATAATCACCTTAAATGTCAATGAACTGAATGCTCCAATCAAAAGACACAGAGTGGCAGACTGGATAAGAAAACAAAAACCTGCAATCCGTTGTCTACAAGATACTCACCTTAGGGCAAAGGACACATATAGATTGAAAGTGAGGGGATGGGAAAAGATATTTCATGCCAATGGACAAGACAGGAAAGCAGGAGTTGCAATACTCATATCAGACAATATAGACTTTAAAATGAAGGCCATAAAGAAAGACAAAGAAGGACACTGTTTAATGGTTAAAGGATCCATTCGAGAAGAGGATATTATAATCATCAATATATATGCCCCTACTATAAGAGCACCCAAGTACCTACAACAAGTACTATCAGACATAAAAAAAGAAATAGATGGGAATTACAATAATATTAGGAGACTTTAACATACATCAATGAAAAGATCCTCTAGGCAGAAAATCAGTAAGGCAACAGAGATCCTAAATGATACAGTAGAAAAGTCAGAACTAATCAACATCTTCAGGACATTACATCCAAAAAAAAAAATAAGAATATACATTCTTCTCAAGTGCACATGGAACATTCTCAATGATCGATCACAAAGCTAACCTCAACAAATTTAAGAGTATAGAAATTATTTCAAGTATCTTCTCTGACCACAATGGCATGAAACTAGAACTCAACCACAGGAAAAGAAATGAGAAAAAACACACTACACAGAGACTAAACAACATGCTACTAAAAAATGAATGGGTCAATGAGGAAATCAAGAAGGAAATTAAAAAATACCTTGAGACAAATGATAATGATGACACAACCACTCCAAATCTATGGCATGCTGCAAAAGCAGTTCTCAGAGGGAAATTCATAGCAATACAGGCCTTCTTCAAAAAAGAAGAAAAACCTGAAATTGACAACTTAACCCACCACCTAAATGAATCAGAAAAAGAAGAACAAACAAAATGTAAAGTCAGCAGAGGAAGGAAATCGTAAAGATCAGAGAGGAAATAAAAAAAAATCAATAAAACCAAGAGCTGGTTCTTTGAAAAGGTAAACAAAATTGACAACCCTCTGACCAGACTCATCAAGAAGAGGAGAGAAAAAAACCCAAATAAACAAAACAAGAAATGAAAAAGGGGAAGTCACAACAGATACTACAGAAATACAAAAAACCATGACAGAATACTATGAATAATTGTATGTCAACAAATTTGACAACCTAGAAGAAATGGACAACTTTCTAGAGACTTACACCCTGCCAAAACTGAATCAAGAAGAAACAGATCAAATGAACAGACCAATCACTAGAAATTAAATTGAATATGTAATAAAAACCCTCCCTACAAACAGAAGTCCAGGACCAGATGGCTTCACAGGTGAATTCTACCAAACATACAAAGAGGAATTTATATCCATTCTCCTTATGCTTTTCCAAAAGGCTGAAGAAGAAGGAACACTCCCAAAGACATTCTATGATGCCACCATCACCCCAATACCAAAACCAGACAAAGATACCATGAAAAAAGAAAACTATAGGCCAATATCTTTGATGAATATAGATGCAAAAATTCTCAACAAAATTTTAGCCAACCGAATCCAATAACATATAAAAAAGATCATACACCACGACCAGGTGGGATTCATCCCAGGTGCACAAGGATGGTTCAATGTATGCAAATCAATCAATGTCATACATCACATTAACAAAAGAAAAGTCAAAAACCACATGACCATCTCAGTAGATGCAGAAAAATCATTTGACAAAGTCCAACATCCATTCATGATCAAAACTCTTACCAAAGTGGGGATACAGGGAATATTCCTTAACATAATAAAAGACATTTATGTCAAACCCACAGCAAATGTAATACTCAATGGAGAAAAGCTGAAAGTCTTCTCACTAAAATCTGGAACAAGACAAGGATGCCCACTCTCACCACTGTTATTCAACATAGTATTGGAAGTCCTAGCTATAGCAATCAGACAAGCAAAAGAAATAAAAGGCATCCAAATAGGAAGAGGTGAAACTGTCACTGTACACAGATGACATGATATTATATATGGAAATCTCCAAGGACTCAACCCAAAAATTACTTGAACTGATCAACAAATTCAGCAAAGTATCAGGATACAAGATTAACATTCAGAAAGCAATTGCATTTCTGTCTACTAACAGTGAAATATTAGAAAAGGAATATGAAAATACAATACCTTTTAAAATTGCACCCCAAAAGATCAAATACCTCGGAATAAACCTGACCAAGGAGGTGAAAGACTTATATGCTGAGAACTATAAAACATTATTCAAGGAAATCAAAGAAGATACAAAGAAATAGAAAGACATCCCATGCTCATGGGCCGGAAAAATTAATATTGTAAAAATGGCCATACTACCCAAATCAATCTGCAAATTCAATGTAATGCCTATCAAATTACCAATGACATTCTTCACAGAACTAGAACAAACAATCCAAAAATTTATATGGAACCACAAAAGACCCAGAATTGCCAAAGCAATTCTGAGGAATAAAAACCAAGAAGGAGGCATAACTCTCCCAGACTTCAGGCAATATTACAAGGCCACAGTAATCAAGACAGTGTGGTACTGGTACCAAAAAAGACATTCAGATCAAAATGGAACAGAATAGAGAACCCAGAAATAAACCCAGACACTTAGGGTCAATAAATCTTTGACAAAGGAGGCAAGAACATAAAATGGGAAAAAGAGAGTCTTTTCAGTAAGTATTGCTGGGAAGCCTGGACAGCTACATGCAAATCAATGAAACCAGAACACACTCTCACACCATGCACAAAAATAAATTCAAAATGGCTTAAAGACTTAAATATAAGACAAGACACCATTAAACTCCTGGAAGAGAACATAGGCAAAACATTCTCTGACATAACCTTACAAATGTTTTCTCAGGTCAGTCTCCTAAAGCAATAGAAGTAAAAGCAAAGATAAATCCATGGGACCTAATCAAGCTGACAAGCTTTTGCGCAGCAAAGGAAACCAAAAAGAAAACAAAAAGACAACTTACAGAATGGGAGAAAGTAGTGTCAAATGACGCAACTGACAAGGGTTTAATCTCTAAAATACACAAACAACTTCTACAACTCAACAGCAAAAAAGCCAACAACCCAGTTGAAAAATGGGCAAAAGACCTGAATAGATATTTCTCCAAAGAAGATATACAGATGGCCAACAAGCACGTGAAAAAATGCTCAACATCACTGATTGTTAGAGAAGTGCAAATCAAAACTACTATGAGGTACCACCTCACACCAGTCTGAATGGCCATCATTAAAAAGTCCACAAACAACAAATGCTGGAGGGGGTGTGGAGAAAAGGGAACCCTCCTTGACTGTTGGTGGGAATGTAAGCTGGTACAACCACTATGGAAAATGGTATAGAGGTACCTTAGAAAACTACACATAGAACTACCATTTGACCCAGCAATCCCACTCTTGGGCATATATCCAGACGAAACTTTCCTTGAAAAAGACACATGCACATGCATGTTCATTGCAGCATTATACACAATAGCCAAGATGTGGAAACAACCCAAATGTCCATTGACAGATGACTGGATTAGGAAGATGTGGTATATATACATAATGGAATACCAATCAGCCATAAAAAAGAATAATATAATGCCATTTGCAGTAACATTGATGGAATTGGAGACCCTCATACTGAGCGAAGTAAGTCAGAAAAGGACAAATACCATATGTTATCACTTATATCTGGAATCTAATATACTGCACAAATGAACCTTTTCATAGAAAAGAAAATCACGGACTTGGAGAACAGCCTTGTGGTTGCCAAGGGGGAGGGGGAGAGGGAGGGAATGGGATGGTCTAGGAGTCTGGGGTTAATAGTTGTAGACTATTGCCTTTGGGATGGAAAAGCAAGGAGATCCTGCTGTATAGTACCAGGAACTATGTTTAATCACTTGTGACAAATCTATATATGTGTGCTTAACCGGGTCACCACGCTGTACAGTTGAAAAATTGACAGAAAATTGTAAACCAGCTAGAATGGAAAAATAAAAATCAAGAAAAAAATAAAAGGAAAGAAAAGTACATACCTTAGGATTACCATGATGTAAATACACTTGATCACCTGGAAGATTATATGAAAATAGTTATTGTGCTAAAAAATAAGATTTTAGTTGTTTCAATTTTTTCAAAAACATTTTGATATGACTTTACTTATTTATTGGCTTTTAAGTAAGGAAAGAAACATTTTACAGAATAAAATGCACAAATTCTGTCATGTGAAAACTTCTTTAAAGATTTAAAACTAACAACCTATAAAGAGCAATCTCATCTATCAAGAATTTGTTTATAAATTATAATTCCATTTTCAAATTAACATTTAACTTTATAGTGCTTGTGAGAACATTCAGTGCTAGAATGCTGGCTTTCCTCGACATTTCCATACCATTTTCTCTCCTAATTCCTTTTAATGATTGTACGATTGTAAAATTCATCTGAATTAATTTGTACCAAGACTAATGGTGGAGAAAATCATCTTTTCTTTTGCTTTATATTAGTATTAGCTCTGTTAGTTAATTCTGTGTAAGATATTTCAGTTCTCTCCTACTCAGTTTTCCTCACAAGGAAAGCAAGAACTTTAGGTTATACAATATATATAAAATATAGCTTTTTCTTAAAGATGTGATTGGTTATTTGGTTCGGTTTAGAATAAAAATTGACCAGTGAATGATTTTATATGGTCATCTCTTTTGATAAATTTAGACTAATAAACTTCTATATACTTTACATTCCCTTCTACTAAGAGAAGTGAAATACACCTTTACTCCATTCTTTCTACTTGCACGTTGGGATGTATGAGATGTCGGTATATAATTAGTTACATATGATTCTAAGCACTACTTCCTACAAAGAGGAAAAAAATAACAATATTGAGGAGTTCCCATCATGGCTCAGTGGTTAATGAGCCCAGCTAGTATCCATGAGGATGTGGATTCAATGCCTGGTCTTGCTTAGTGGGTTAAAGATCAGACATTGCCATGATGAGCTATGGTACAGGTCACAGACATGGCTCACTCCCGAGTTGCTGTGGCTGTGGTGTAGGCCGGCAGCTGCAGCTCCAACTGGACTCCTAGCCTGGGAACCTCTTATGCCAGGGGTGTGGCCCTAAAAAGACAAAAGACAAAAAAAAAAAGAAAAAAAAGGAAAAAGAAACAATTAAGCCAAGGCACAATGTTTCTTTACCTTCAATACAATAAAACCCTGTTTTAGCATGGATCAACAATGTGAAAAGTAAATTAGGTACTTTAAAAAAGTCGGAGTTCCCTTTGTGGCTCAGTGGTTAACAAATCCGACTAGAAACCATGAGGTTGTGGGTTCGATCCCTGGCCTTGCTCAGTCGGTTAAGGATCTGGCATTGCCGTGAGCTGTAGTGTAGGCTGCAGAGACTGCTCAGATCCTGGGTTGTTGTGGCTGTGGCGAAGGCCAGCAGCTACAGCTCCTGTTAGACCCCTAGCCTGGGAACCTCCATATGCCGCGGGTGCAGCCCTAGATAAGGCAAAAAGACAAAAAAAATTATTTATCTTCTCTTAACCTAACTTCTTTTCAGTTTAATAGAAACATAATAATAGCTTCCTTGGCAATATCCTATGATTCGTGTATCTTTTGAAATTATAAGCAAAATATTACTGGGGTATACTATAGAGAAAAATGCACATTTTAGAAATGTACAGCTTGATAAATTTTTACAAACTCAGCATGCTCGTGTAATAAACATGCAAGACAAGAAACAATAACCCCAGAAATCTCACTCACATTCCTTCAAGTCACTACACCCTCCCAAGAGTATTCATTCTCCTGATCTCTAACACTACAGATTTTGCTTGTGCTTGAACTTCATATAAAAGGACTCACAGGTATATAGTTTTTTTGCCTGACTTGTTTCACTCGCCTCCATGTTTATGAAGTCCATACATACTGTTTGCAGTTTATGGATCATTCCTTTTCCTTGATGTACAGTATTCAGTTTTATGAAAGATATCACAATTTATTTATACATTTCTCTGTTGATGGGCATTTGGATAGTGTTTGCTTCTGGCTTTATTAATGGGAGAATAAACATGTTCAGTCCTGTGGGGTGTATACCTACAACTGGGATTTCTTGGTCATAGCTTACATGTATGTTCAGCTTTAGTAGATACTGACAAGCAATTGTTCAAAATAACTGATCCAGTTAACACTCCCACAAGTGAAGTATGAGACGTTTCATTGCTGTACATCTTTGCCAACACCTAGGATTTTTAATTTCATAACCCATAAATCTCTTTCAAATGCAAGATGTTTCCTAATTTTACTAGTTTATCTTGTTCCAAAGTAATTTAAGGTGACTTGAAGGTAACATTGTGAACTCCGCTTCATTACTCACAGCTTCTCTTCAGACTGTTACTGCCCTCTGAAGCAGTCTTAATTAAGCTACGCCTTTGTTAATCCAAATAAAAGCAAGCCCAATAACCAAACTGAATTAAAATTTCCTAATTTTACCAGAGTGTTTCTCAGAAATGCTAATTATGTCCTTTAGTTCTATAGACAACAGAGACTAATTCCTCCCAATTTGTAAAAGCCTGGAGGAGCTCAACTCTATACCACAGGCTAGGAAAATTTTAGCACACAGCCAATGCACTCACTTAAAATGCAAATCTAATTTCCCATGCAAAGTTAGTAACCCAAACACCAAGAGGAGAATTCATTCCATTTCTTTTATGTCTATTGTCTGACTTTTCTACATCTGACTTTGTGGGCTGTTTTGTGTAGTTCTACCAGAGTTTCCTTTTGTGAATAAGAGCATTGTTGGATAGAGAGGAGAAAGGGAAAAGCCTATACTTCACAATGGCCATGGTTATTTGGAGACCAAGCATAAATGTGGGTCCATTCTACGATCTGATAAAAATGCTCAAGCTCTGGGAAATCTAATGACCAGCTGTCATCTTTCTCTTCACACTTTGTAATTTTTTTTCCTGTCTTTCTAGGGCTGCATCCAAGGCATATGGAGGTTCCCAAGCTAGGGGTCAATGTGGAGCTGTACCACGGGCCTACACCACAGCCACAGCAAAGCCAGATCTGAGTGTTGTCTGCAACCTACACCACAGCTCATGACAGTGTCCAATCCTGAACCCACTGAATGAGGCCAGGGATCAAACCTGCATCCTCATGGATACTAGTCAGATTCCTTTCTTCTGAGCCACTCTACACTTCGCAGTTGTTGACCCTAACCTTTCTTACTGCTGGTCTTCTCCTCCATTTGCTTTAAATTGATGAGGTTTTGCTCAGTTATCCTCATTTATACATACAATGTCACTTCCAATGGAGAGTGTGACTCTATCCTGAGGTACTATTTTAATTAGTTAATTAATATAAATATGTTTACAGACTACATTCTGTGTGCCTGACACTGAGAACCCAGAGGTAAATAAGAGCTTTTAAATAGTTCACAGCCTAGCTAAAGAGAGAGACAGGTACACATCTTGCTCTAAGTGCTAAAACAGAGATAATAAAGAAAGCATATGTGAACGTAAAAGACCTTATTTTGTTACACAAGCAGATATGGGACAAATGAGAAAAACATTTTTATTCTCACTCCTACCACACTTTGTTTACTTTGTTACCTCAGTCTCAGATTACAATTATGGTAATTTATTCAAGAAAGAAAACCACAATTTGGCAAGTATATATGAACGTAACACCAATGATGGAAAATGATCATCTTTCATATTCTGGTTTCTTTGTTTTGGTTTGAGGTTGTGTGTGTGCATGTGTGTGGGGTGTGTGTGTGTGTGTGTGTGTGTGTGTGTGTGTTTCCTTTTTCTTTTTTGGCATGTTTTCATAGTTCTTCCTGGAAACCACTTATTGCCCCTTGACTCAAAGCTCAAGAGCTATCTTCCACTGGTCATTTCTAACTGACGCAGGCTCAGAGGCCTCTTCAAACACGTTATTCTTTTGGAGTTCCCATGGTGGCTCAGTGGTTAACGAATCCAACTAGGAACCATGAGGTTGTGGGCTTGATCCCTGGCCTTGCTCAGTGGGTTAAGGAACTGGTGGGTTAAGGATCCAGCGTTGCCATGAGCTGTAGTGTAGATTGCAGATGCGGCTCGGATCCCGCATTGCTGTGGCTGTGGCCTAGGTTGGCAGCTACAGTTCTGATTAGACCCCTAGTCTGGGAACCTCCATATGCCGCAAGTGCGGCTCTAGAAAAGGCAAAAAGACCAAAAAAACCCAAAAAAACAGGTTATTCTTTGGTTTTACCTTGTATGTGTCTATCCCACTCTTTTCATCTCCAGCCCTCCTGTTCACAGGATTGTTACGTATATAAGAATTTAGTGGACAAAAAAAAAGATAGAAGACCTACAGATTGGTAGAGTGTATTAATTGGAGATTAGTAGATTGGTACAGTGTAGACTAACAGGTCACAAACCTTAAAGTGTGCAGGAATCACTGAAGTGTTGACAATGCAAATTTCAAGGTCCCACTCCAAGAGACTTGGATTCAATAGTTTTGGCTCAGGAGTCTGCATTTAATAAGCAACCCAGTTTTTAATGGAGGTGGTTCTTGAACCTCATTTTGAGAAACCTCACTTGGGTTCCCGTTTAACAAACACACAAATACTCCACACTATTAAGAAGACGCAAATCTCTGTCTGGCCCGTCTTTATGCAGACAGGCATTACCAGATCTCTTGTCAGAAGCTCTTCTTTTTTTTTTTTAATTAATATATTTTTAAAGAGAAGTTTCGGATTCACAGAAGAGTACAGTTTCCATAGACCCCCTAAAAATCCCATGTACTCCACCTATTGATCCTCTTTCCCTTCCCCAAAACTTTGGCAACCACTGATCTTTTCACTGTCAGCATTTGGTACTGTCAATACTTGGATTTAAGCCATTCTAAGAGGTATGTAGTGGCATCTCATTATTGTTTTAATTTGCAATTCCCTAATGGTAGATGATGTTGAGCATCCCTTCATATGCTTATCTTCCATCTGCATATGTCATTGCTAATACTATCTGACTCCCATTCTGTTTAAATATCTCCACTGGGCTGATGTCTCTTCATTCTTTCTCATCCCAAGGTGATGTTGGCTTCAGGCTGTCTGTCCCCAATAAACATCTTGTTCCTTACATCCTCTTTATTCTTATACTTCATTGGAACTGAGGTCCCTGGATTTTTCAAACAATATACCAGTTTCTCTAGAGGCTTAGACTTGGGCTGCTGACAGAGAAATCTTTATTAAATCCTAAAAAATGATATTATTCAAAAGACACACAAGGGAAATGAGTGATGAGAAGAGGAGGTACATTATGAAAGTGGTCCCAGGACATTATGTTTATCACAAAATCCTTTCCATGAGTCAGTTCATCTTTTTCCATTTTAGTTTCAGGGAGGGTATTTGACCCCATGGAATTAGGAGTCTTCTCCTACTTTTACCAGATCACTAAAGCCAATGAAATCTTATCCAAATTTGGGACTCCCCTGACCACAGTGGACCCTCTGTCTGAGTTATTGCTCCTGAAACTCACACAGCTGTCTCAATGGAGGCCAAGTTTCTTGGATGAAATGCAGTAAGTTTTCCAAGGATGTGGTTGATCCCAGAAAATACACGGCTAATTTATAAGAAAGCAGCTGCCTTGAGGATAACATATGAAGGATTCTGGAGGTCAAGAACTGACCTCAGTCCATATGGGAAACTCTCACTGGTGTGAACTGAAAAAGCTTTCGTAAAGCCATAGGCTATCTAAAACCCTTGACGATGCTATTTTATGTTTCAGACAGAAAGAGGTCAAAGATGAAAATCTTGAAATACAGACTCTGTCTCTGCATTGGCTACGAGACTGATGGTATCTGAGCTGGCTGGAAGGAGGCTGGGGAGTAGGAAACTCCTTCCTTATGCTGGTGCAAGTCCTGATCCTAGGATTTAAATATTATTTTCAATTTAAAAGGGTCCAATTGGTCTATATATTTTAATATATTTTTACAGAAGAGGAAAATTTTTTCCACAGTCTTTGAGTCTCTTTAGAAGCCAATAAATCATGTTAAAAAGAGGCCCAGATTATCTGTCTTCCTTTGTCTTAATGCCTCTGCAAGATCATGCATTACCTCATAGGATTGGTATGTGACAGATTCTATTTTGAGTCTTCCGATGATTCCTCCATTTAGTCTTTCTTGAGAACCAGAATTCAGAAAAATCTGTGCAAGTGGAAGTTGCCTCCAGTGCCCTGGACTTTGCAATCCTAGTTTCAAAGAGGTCAGTGTCTTAAGGGCCATGTGGAGGCTCCAGTGTGTTCCCAGGAGAATGCATTCTTTGTGCTGAGTAGTTATCTACAGAGCATCTTAGCCAGAGTTCTGTTCGGTGTTGTAGTGACATAAGATATTTGTGGCTGAAGATCTTTTTGAGTTGTTAAATAATGGGACTGTTTTAGTGAACCCAATAAAGCTTAGCTAATAAAACTCCTCATTGATGAAGACATTATTCATTTCCAATGAAACTGCCAAGACAGGAGCCTTAAGCATGCTGTCCTAACTTGTTGGAAGATACCGCAGCTGAAAGCTATAGCCATTTTCATTCCATATTCCTTACTGATATTTGGCTTGATCAAATGCTTAGCACATGTACAAAACCACTCAAAAAGTCTTTTTGGAATATGCCACTCTAAATTCCAAGCCTGGCACACTGACTCTGAGACTTATTTTGTTTCGGTTATAAAATATATGTCACCTGAAATGTACCCTTTTAACCATTTTTAAGTGTATAGTTCAGTGACATTAAGTACATTCGTATTGCTGTGCAATCATCACCACCATTCATCTCCAGAACTACTTCATCTTCCCCAAATGAAACTATGTACCCATTAAACAATATTTTCCCATTCATACTACCTCCAGCCCCTGGCAACCACTATTCTACTTTCTGCCTCTATGATTTGGACTTGGGTATGTTGTGTAAATGGAATCATACAATATTTGCTTTTTTTTGTGTCTGGCTTATTTCACATAGCATAATGTCCTTGGGGTTCACCCATGTTGTAGCACGTATTGGAATTTTCATTGTTTTTAGAGGCTCAAATATGTACTATTGTATGTGTATATACACATAAATATATATATATGCACCCACACATATATACACACACACAGTGGATCCTTGAACAGGCCTTTGAACTGTGCAGACCCACTAATACATGGATTTTTTTCACTAAACATGTACTATGATACTACTTTTATCTGTGGTTGATTGTTCCTTGGATCCCAAACCACAGATATGAAGGGCAGATGTAACATTATATGCATCTTTTTGACCGTGCAGAGCGTCAGCACCCATAACCTGTGAGCTGTTCAAGGATCAACTGCATGTCTGTATGTGTATGCCTGTCTGTATATGTGTGTGTGTGTGTGTGTGTGTGTACACATGTATATACATATATACATATACATATATATATATATATATATATATATATATATATATATACACACACCAATACCACATCTTGTTTATTCATTCATCTGTCAACGGACACTTGAGTTGTTTCCACCCTTTGGGCATTGTGAATAATGCTACTATGAACACTGGCATGGAAATACCTGTTCAAGTTCTTGCTTTTCTGGTGTATACTCAGAAGCATAATTACTAGATTATATTGTAACTCTATTTTTATTATTTTGAAAAATCACAATATCATTTTTTCATAGCAGCTGCACCATTTTATATATTCCTACTAGCAATGGGTTCCACTTTCTTCACATCCTTGTCAACACTTGGAATTTGTTTTTGTTTTTTTTTGTTTTTTTTTTTTGCTTTTTGTCTTTTTAGGGCTGTACCTACAGCATA
The DNA here is from genome assembly GCA_004024745.2 of Catagonus wagneri. Classification (NCBI taxonomy): domain Eukaryota; kingdom Metazoa; phylum Chordata; class Mammalia; order Artiodactyla; family Tayassuidae; genus Catagonus; species Catagonus wagneri. The sequence continues at coordinate 5,609,590 of PVHT021183696.1, forward strand.
TGGAGGTTTCCAGGCTAGGGGTCTAATTGGAGATGTTGCTGCCGGCCCATGCCAGAACCACAGCAATGCTCTAGATCTGGGCCACGTCTGCAGCCTACACCACAGCTCATGGCAAAGCCAGATCGTTAACCCACTGAACAATGCCAGGGATCGCAACCTCATGGTTCCTAGTCGGATTTGTTACCACTGCACCACAACGGGAACTCCTGTTTTGTTTTGTTTTCTTTTTTTTATAATAGCCATGTTAATACGTGTGAAGTGATATCTCGTGGTTTTGAGATGAATTTCTCTAATGATTAGATATTGAGCATCTTTTCATGGGCTTAGTGGCCATTTGTATACATGTGGAGATGTCTATTCAAGTCTTTTGCCCATTTAAATTGGACATTTTGTTGCTGTTGAGTTGAAGTTTTAAGATACATATTCTGAAAATTAATCCCTTATATAAGATATGTAATTTGTGAATATTTTCTCCTATTCTGAGGATTTCCTTTTCACTCCCTGACAACGTTTTTTGATGAACAGAAGTTCTTAAATTTCAATGAAGTCCAGTTTATCTATTTTCATTTCTTGACTGCATTTTTTGGCATGCAGGAAATCATTACCAAATCCAATGTGTTAAAGCCTTTTCCTACATTTTCATCTAAGTTTTAGCTCTAAAAGTTAGGTCTTTGATCCATTTTGAGTTAATTTTTGTACATAGCATAAGATAAAACTCCAATTTAATTTTTTTGCATTAGCTTTTTTTTTTTTTGGCATTTGGACATCCAGTTTTCCCAACACCATTTGTCAAAAAGACTCTCTTTTCCCCATTGAATGACCTTGGCACTCTTACCGAAAATTATTTGACTGTATATGTAAGGGTTTATTTCTGGGTTCTCTTTTGTACTCCATTGATGTTTATGACTGTATGCCAGTACCACACTGCTTTGATTGCCATAGCATTATAATATGTTTTAAGACCAAGAATGTGAGACCTCCAACTCTGTTCTTTTTTTTTTAAATTGTTTCGACTATTTGGGGTCCTTTGATAAAATTCCATAATAATTTTAGGATGAATTTCTGTTTCTGAAAAAAATTATTTTCTTTTTACGGCTGTACCTGCAGCATATGAGAAGTTCCCAGGCTAGGGGTCGAATCAGAGCTGCAGCTGCTGGCCTATACTACAACCACGGCAACACCAGATCCAAGCTGCATCTGTGACCTATGCCACAGCTTGCAGCAAAGCTGGATCTTTAATCCACTGAACGAGGCCAGGGATTGAATCCGTATACTCACATAGACAACACTGGGTCCTTAGCCCGCTCAGTCACAATGGGAACTCCAAAATGTGGAGATTTTGATGAGGATTACATTTAATCTGTAGATCATGTTGTGTAGTATTGACATCTTAACAATATTAAATATTCTAATCAATGAACATGGGATATCTAATTTCTTTCAGAAACGTTTTGTAGTTTTCAGTGTAATTAACCTCCTTGGTTTCTGAATACTTCATAATTTTTCAGTTGTAAATTGAATTGTTTTCTTAACCTTCTTTTGGACTGTTCATTGCTAGCATATAGAAACACAGCTGATTTCTATGTGTTAATTTTGTATCTTGCAACTTTGCTGAATTCTCTTATTAAGTCTAACAATGTGTATGTGTGTATGTGTGTAATCTTTAGGCTTTCCTACATACAGGATCTTTTCACTTGCGAAGGAGATATTTTGCTTCTTCTTTTACAATTTGGATGCTTTTTTTTTTTAAGTCTTGCCTGATTGCTCTGAATAGAACTACTAGCAATATGTTGACCAGAAGTGGTGAAAGTAAGCATCTTTAATTTATTCCTGGTCTGAGTATGTTGGCTATGGGTTTTTCATATACGGCCTTTATTATGTTGAAGTAACTTTTTTCTAATCCTAGTTTGTTGAGTGTTTTTATTATGAAAGGTGATGAATTTTGTCAAATGCTCTTTCTATATGAATTGAGATCATGGATCCTGAGATTTTGTAACTAGGGAAATGTCTTTATTCTCAGCAGCTCCACCTACCCCCCTCCCCCCAAAATTGGTAGAGGCTTCAGCAATTAAGAACTTAAGAGTTTGGTTTTTTTTGCCTTTTCTAGGGCCACACTCGAGGCATATGGAGGTTCCCAGGCTAGAGGTCTAATCGGAGCTGTGGCCGCCGGCCTACTGCACAGCCACAGCAACATGGGATCCGAGCCGCATCTGTGACCTACACCACATCTCACGGCAACGCTGGATCCTTAACCCACTGAGTGAGGCCAGGGATCGAACCCGCAACCTCATGGTTCCTAGTTGGACTTGCTAACCACTGAGCCACGACGGGAACTCCAAGAGTTTGTTTTTAGTTATTTTTATCTTTTATTTTTTGGCTGTGCCTGGGGCATGTGGAAGTTCCCTGCCCCAGGGAAGGAAACTTTGCCACAGAAACAACCCAAGCCACTGCAGTGACAATGCCACAAAGCCGTTGTGCCACAAAGGAACTCCAGAATTTTAGAGTTTTATCTCATGAAATTCTGTTCTCTTCCATACTTCTGAGTGAAGTCAAACGACTGTTGCCAATTACAGCAATCAGATCTAGGTATTTTCCCTTTTCTTGACCTAACTACCATTTTTCTTTTAATTTTTTTTTCTTTTTTGGGCCGTACCTGTGGCATATGGAAGTTCCTGGGCTAGGGGTTAATTGGAACTGCAGCTGCCGGCCTACACCATGGCAGATCAGAGCTGCATCTGCAACCTATGTTGCAGCTTGTGGGAACACTGGACCCTTAACCCACTGAGTGAGGCCAGGGAACGAACCCGCATTCTCACAGACACTATGTTGGGTTCTTAACCCACTGAGTCACAACAGGGGCTCAGGCTACTGTTTTTCTTAAGATAACTATAGCACCCCCTCTTTCTTGCTAACAATTAAACAAAATGGCAAATCAATTTGGGCTTATTGATGAATGACTGGCTATAAATCATTTTTGATGGGATGAATTTAATTTTTATATGATCACTAGTGAAATGATCTTTTTTGGGCAAGTACAATTCTATGAATAAACATATATACAGATATATGTAACTATCACCACAATCAGGATACACCTCAGTTCCATTACCCTAGAAAACTCCTGCATTCTATTCTTTTATTAGCCTTCCCCTACCTTGAATTCCTGGCAATTACTAATTTTCTTCATCACTACAATTTTGTCTTTCTGATAATATCATACAGTGTATAACACATTATATCTGTGAGGAGAAGCTGCAGTGTGACTGATGGCTTTGCTAGCAGTCATTCTGAATAACCGAACTGTTCTAAACCATGAACCTGGTATGAGACGATAATGGTAGATTCATATGTATATCAGCCTCAGAACTTCTATCAGTCTGCTAGGAAGAGTGTTAGCCAAATTATAAGACTAATGGTTGAGGACTGGTGCCAAACTTTTAGCATCTGGATCATAAGAAAAAATAGAATGTAAGGTTACCTTGGGTGGTACATGGCCATTTCATGAACTCCTACATGTTATCATCTACACATGAAGGACAGTGAGGAGGAAATGTAAACTGAAAACTACAGAACTGTATAAGAGATGCTTTCCAACAGATTATAAAGCAACTATGCTTTGTTACCACTGTAAAGTCAATAACATAACGGTCAGTCAAAACACATCTAGTATGGTAAAATGGAAATAATCATATTTTATCTATTTGGATGCTTTTGACTACAAGTAACAGAATATTCAGCTGAAAGTGGCTAAAGTAATATCTCACATAAAAAGTCTCTAGAGGTAAATATCCCAGGACTGAATCAGTGGTCTTAACAATATCATGAAGAATCAAGTTCTTTCTAAAAACCAAGTGATCATCTCAGATGCAGAAAAAGCGACTGACCAAATTCAACATTCATCCATAATAACGACTCTCACCAAAGTGGGTATAGAGGGAACAAAGTAAAAACTATTTACAACAAACCCACATAATACTCCGTGGTGAAAAGCTGAAAGCCTTCCCATTTCTAAACTCAGGAACAAGACAAGGATGCCCGCTCTCACCACTTCTATTCAACATAGTATTTGGAAGTCCTAGCCACAGCAATCAGACAAGAAAAAGAAATAGAAAGTATCCAAACTGGAAAGGAAGAAGTAAAACTGTCACTATTTATAGAAAACATGATACTCTATATAGAGAACCCTAGAGTCTCCACACAAAAACTATTAGAATCAATAAGTGAATTCAGCAAGGTAGCAGGATATGAGCCTAATATACAGAAATCTGTTTCATTTCTTTATATTAACAATGAAATGTCAGAAGAAGAAAGTAAATCCAATTTAAAACTGTGTCAAAAAAAAAAAAAAACCCATACACAAAAACCCAGGAATTAACTTAACTAAGGAGGTGAAAGATGTATATGCTGAAAATTATAAAACGTTGATAAAGGAAACTGAAGATGATTCAAAGAAATGGAGCGATACCCCATGATTTTGGATTGGAAGAATTAGTGTTGTTAAAATGGCCATATGACCCAAAGAAACCTACAGATAGGAATCTGCAATCCCTATCAAAATATTCATGACATTTTTCACAGAACTAGAACAAATAATCCTAAAATTTATATGGAACCATGAAAGACCCAGAATTGCCAGACCAATCCTGAGGAAAAAGCACAAAAGTTGGAAGAAGAATAACCCTTCTAGACTTGAGACAATACTACAATGCTGTAGTAATTAAAATAGCAAGGTATTGGCACAAAAAAAGACATACAGATCAGTGGAACAGAACAGAGAATCCAGAAATAAACCCGCACACCCATGGTCAATTAATCTATCACAAACAAGACAAGAATATACAATGGAGAAAAGCGGTGCTGGGAAAGTTGGACAGCTACATATAAAGCTATTAAACTAAACACTCCATCACACCATATACAAACAAACAAAAACCCCCCCAAACCCATAATAATCACAAAATGCTTTAAAGACCAAATGTAAGACTCCTCCATAAAACTCCTAAAAGAGAACATAGGGAAAACAGTTTCCGACATAAATTGTTTTCGTAGGTCAGTCTACCAAAGCAATATAAAAATGCAAAAATAAGTAAATGAAATCTAACCAAACTTAAAAGCTTTGGCATAGCAAAGGAAACCACCAACAGAACGAAAGGACAAGCCACAGAATGGGAGAAAATATTTGCAAGTGATGTGACCAACAAGGAGTTAATATCCAAAATACACAAACAATTCATACAACTCAATATCAAAAAACAAAAACACAACCCAATCAAAAAATAGGCAAAAAATATTTCTCCAAAGAAAAGTACAAATAGCCAATAGGTGCATGAAAAGATGCTCAATATCAATAATTACTAGGGAAATGCGTATCAAAACCGCAATGAGGTATCATCTCACATCATGCAGAAAGGCCATGATTCAAAATAACAAATGCTGGAGAGGGTGTGGAGAAAAGGGAACCCTCCCACAATGTTGGTGGGAATATAAATTGATGGGGTTACCATGGAAAGCAGTATGGGGGTCTCTTAAACTGAAAAATACAGCTACCATATGATCCAGGAATCCTACTCCTGGGCATACATCTGAAAAAGACAAAAACTCTAATTAGAAAAGACACATGCACCCCAATGTTCATCCAACATTACTTACAATAGCTACTTACAATCCAAGTGCCCATCAACAGATAATTAGCTTAAGAAGTTGTGGTATATATATATACAATGGAATATTAGCCATAAAAAAAGAATGAATTATTGCTATTTGCAGCAACATGGATGGACCTAGAAAATACTATACTAAGTGAAGTAAGTCAGAGAAAGACAAATAGTATATGATATCACCTGCATATGGAATTTAAAAAATAATACAAATGACTCTATATATAAAACAGAAACAGACCTACGAACATAGAATACAAACTTAAAATTATCAAAGTGGGGGGCGGGGGTGGGGAATAGGAGTTCCCGTTGTCATTCAGCAGGTTAAAAAGTCGACATAGTGTCTATGAGGATGCAGATTCAATCCTTGGCCTTGCTCAGTGGGTTAAGGATCTGGTGTTGCTGCAAGCTGTGGTGCAGGTGGTTGCAAATGCAGCTCACATTTGACCCCTGGCCTGGGAACTTCCATATGCTGCAGGTGTGGCCGTAAAAAGAAACAGGAAAAAAAAAAACTGTTGGGGGGCTATAAATTGGGAGTAAGGGATTAACAGATTAAAAACTACCACAAGCAATAAGAATTTACTGTATAGCACTAGGACCTATATTCAATGTCTTGTAATATAACCTACAATGGAAAACAATCTAAAATATATGTAACTGAGTCATTTTGCTGTATACCTGAAACATAATATTGTAAAACAAGATCAAAATAATTTTTGATTATTTCCATCAAAAATAATTTTTTAAAAATCCAGTTCTTTCCAACCTTCATTCCACCATCTTCAGTATGAAAACTTTTGGCCTTCAGATTTTTTTTTTTTTTTTTGCTTCTTCATTGCAAGATGGTGCTGCGGCTCCAGATACCATGTCCTCATACAACTGCATTCATATGTGGGAAGAATGGGGCAGATAAGGTGTTAAGAGAGCTTGTCTTTTCCCAATACCCTGAAAAGACTTTCTCTTACATCCCATAGACACAACTGGGTCCCTTGGCCATTCTTACCCAAAGGCTAAGTACGAACCTAGCATTTTAACTTTTATTACAAGAAGTAGGTTTTGACAGGAGGGGAGAGGATTAAGGTAAGTGATCGATGCCTGGGAGAGTAACAGATCTGCCTCATCTCATTGTGAAGATTAAATACAGAAATGTGAGTAAGGCAAATCATTCCTTTATTTCTCTCTTTCTCCCCTTCAGGTTTCCTTCCTCATTTTTCAGCCTTAGAAGATGGAAATCCAGAAGTTTTGTTTACCTTCCCTAAACAAAGGCACTTCTTGTCGCTTCCAATCCAACCTACTTTTTGGCGTTCCGCAGCTCTAGTTTCCACAAACCATTTGGAATCCCCCTGACCTCTCAAGAAAGCGTCTGACCTCAGTTGGAGGAATATACTTTTTTTTTTTTTTATCACAGAGGTTGATTATAAGAATTTTAAGAACCGAGAAATCTTTATAAACAAAAAATTAGAAAAATCAGCAGAGTCTAAGTTATTTCTGCAATGTTAGCCTGCACTAAAAATCATCTGTTTCAGTGGCATGAAGCTCTTTCCATACAGAAAAGGGGTGAAAGTCGACCCCATGCCTGCCTGCACTGACTGCTGGCTCTGTGGGAACCACAAGATGTTTCTTGCCATCAGAGCAATGACTTCAGTTTTTCCATTCCAACTGTGGTGAAAATGAATAAGAAAACTGGATCCTGCTTCTGGAAGCAGGATACAGGCTCCACACTAATCAAAAAAGGAAGATACATTAGAAGACAACATTTCACTCCCCACACTTTGAAGCGTTCCTACATTTGTCTGGGTGGCTCTGAGTCATTTCACTAACCACCACAGGATTAGAATGGGAATGTTGTACAAGCCTGACCCTTTGCAGGAAAGGGTATTGTTCTTAAATGAGTTTCTCTTGCTGCTGCGTCATTACAATCCAAACCTCATCATTTTAACCCCTCTTTTCTAATCATTTTCCAAATAGCTAGCTATTTTAAGGGGGGTAGGGAAGGGAGTGGAGATAAAAAAAAGGCCATGACTCATCCCGAGGAAAGGGACCCTGGGCTGAGTGCCTGAGTGACTCCCCTGGCTCTGAGGGGGCTCTCCTGTGCTGCATCCAGTGGAGAAGCCAGGATAAATCTGCTCTGCAGTCCTATCGCTTAGGAACATCCATAGGCAAAAAATGTTGACAACTGCAGAGTGCAACATGGTGGGATTCTGTTGGAAGTCCTGCAAAGGAAAACTACCAGCAGCTGTCTGAAGCCGCTTTTCCTTTACTAACATTTAGTTAATAAAGCCTCTATCATGAAACAACCCAGCTGAGAAACCATGCTTATGAGGAAGTCCTTCATGCAGGCTGGGAAGGATTAGAGTTTTTACCAACTTGAACACCTCTGTGCACCCAGCATGGACCCGCTTTGCTCTGGGATCATGCAAGAGTGTGGGGAGTTGATGCTGCCCTGAAGGCGCATACTCTCTCTTCCATCCCAAAGGCCGGACCGCAGTTCAGGAAACTGAAACTCTTGCAAAGCAAGAGTATGGGATTCAGGCTAAATTGTGCAAGTGGGATTGGAAGGATCTAAAGAGCTGTGGGAGATGAGTCCCGTAAGAGCAGGGCCCCAGCTGGCTTATTTTGGTAACCTTGGCAATGTGAATATTACATAAGGTAGGGGTTTAGTTGGTTAAATTTCAAATAACGGTAAGTCTACACTTTTATTCACCTATAATTTCAGCCTACCCATTTTTTTTTTTTTTTTTTTGTCTTTTTAGGGCCGCACCCATGGCATGTAGAAGTTCCCAGGCTAATTGTTGAATCACAGCTGCAACTGCCAGCCTACACCACAGCCACAGCAACGCCAGATCTGAGTCATATCTTTGACCTACACCACAGCTCACGGCAACGCCAGATCCTTAACCCACTGAGGGAGGCCAGGGATTGAAACCACATCCTCACGGATACGAGTTCGGTTCATTACCATTGAGCCATGCCGGGCACTCCTCAGCCTACTCAGTTTTATGCCTGGTGCCTCCGCGCGTGTACTTAGCATATATGCCTAAATAAAAGCACCTCAAAACCCCACTGATTTCTAAACAGTCGCACACTCAGCCACACACTCACATAAATTCTCAAATACACACCCACTCAAACACACGCAAGCTCTCATTTATTCATATTTTTGGTTTTTTGTCTCTCTTGATCTCATGCTCACTTTACCTCACTCCAGAATTGTTGTCAGGAATTGGAGAAAGAAAGAATGGTTAGTTTTTCCAGGACTTCACCGACCAATTCACAAAAGCACAAGGATGAAGATTTACAAAAGAGGAAGAGGATGAGAGCAAGACAATAGGAGAGGAAAGAGAAAGAATCAAAAAGGTAGATAGAAAGCCAGAGGAGATAAGCTCCCCATTGTGGGTGAGGAGTTAATTGTGAATGATGAGGCTCTTCCCCTAACAAGGATAAGGAAGATGGCTCCCGGCTTTCATAGCAGAGTATGAAAGAGTCCTACAAAGACAAAGCACTTTAGGCTTGATAACTTGTGGAGAAGCAGAAAAAAGGAACTACACCTCTATTCTGTCATATATTCCAGTCACTTATTTTTGAGTAGTTTAGTTTCTTATGTAAGACTGCTTTACATACAATCTTTCCATTAAATCAACTCTACTGCAAAATTCAGTACTTTTTTTTGAAAATATCTCAACTGAATGTCCATTGCTGAACATTATGGTTAATTTTATTGGTGAACTTGACTGGACCCTGGTGCTCAGATATTTGGTCAAACATTACTCTGGATGTTTCTGTAAAGCCGTTTTTGGATGAGATTTACACTTAAATCAGTAGACTAAGAAAACAAATGCCCTCCATAACGTGAGAGGGTCTCATGCATTCAGTGGAAAGCCTGAACAGAACGAAGCACTAACTTCCCCTGCACAAGAGGGAATTCTCCAGCTGACAGACTTCAGGTTCCACCTGCAACATACATCAATTCTTCCTATTGCTCCAGCAGACTGCCTTTTGGATTGAACTGCAACTTTTTCCTGAGCATTCAGCCTGCTAGACTCCCCCATCAGATTTTGTACTTGCTAAGCCTCCACTATCCTGAGCCAATTCTAGAAACAAATCTCTTTACACACATATATGCGTGCATGTGTATACACACACACACACACACACACTTTCCTTTTGATTCTGTTTCTCTGGAGAACCTTGACTAATATAACATCTTACAAGCTGACCAAGAAGGTTGAGATATAACAAATGTATCCATGCCTTTTTCCAATCAGCACAATAACTGAGGAGTGTGGACTAAAGCAGGGAGAGCCCAGGATCTGAAGTCACTGGATTTGGTTCCTGTGTGAGCTCTGTTCCTTCCTAGCTCTTTGTCCTGGATTGGTCACCTAAGCTTGAGAAGCAACAATTGTTCAAATGACTAGAGGACTGCCAGCCAGGAGTATATTAATTTTCTACTGCTACTACAACAAATTACCACACTCAGTGCTAAAAACAAAAAGTTAACTTTCTTGCAGTTCTAGAAGTCAGAACTTTCCAATCAAGATGTCAGCTGGACTTCTAGAGGGTTCAGGGGAGGATCTATTTCTTGCTTTTTTCAGCTTATTCTTAAGGTCACAGCCCCTCCTTTGTATCACTCCAATCTTTTGCTGCATTGCCACATCTCCCCCCACCCTTCTCATCTCCTGCCTCTCTTTTATAAGGACACTTATGATTACATTGGGCACATCCAGATAATCCAGGATAATCTCCCCATATCAGTATCGTTAGTGTAATCATATATTCAGAGTCTCCTGACATATAAAGTAACACTCACAGGTTCCAAGGATTAGGACATGGTTGTCTTTGGAGTGGGGGGTGGGGTGTTATTCAGCTTTGACACACCTGGTCACCGTAGGTCACTGGTTACACAGGGAAGGTGAGATGGGGAGGGATTCGATTTCAGAGTTCATTTCTAAAACCATTTTTGGTTTTTTTTTTGGAAAAGTAGTTGACTATTTGGTGAATGTAGAAAGTTGCAACAAAGAAATTCTTTCCTGGCTGCTAAAGAGACAAGTATGTGTTGGTATTGTTTTTCTTTAACAATGAAAATTCTGCTCTTAGAGTCATCATAGAGTAAAATTTCTTCCACCTCAAAAAATAAAATATAAATATGTTTTTAAAGTATAATATTCTGGTTATCTAGGCACACATATCTATGGAATCTCCCACCCTGGCAGCTTTACCAAGTGCAGCTGACACTTGAAGAACACAGGTCTGAACTGCATGTGTCTACTTATGCATGGACTTTTTCAGTAAATACTACAGTATGATCCACAGTTGGTTGAATTCATGAATGCAGAACCACAGATTCTAAGGGCCAACTGTAAAGTTACAGGTGGATTCTAAACTGCATAGGGGATGGTGCCACTAACCCCTCCGTTGTTCAAGGGTCAACTGCATGTCATCATTCACTTACTTGTATGTGGCCTTTAGCAGGAATTCGGATCTTTCAAGATGGACCCTAAGAAGCTCCCTCAACACATATAATTCAAGTGTCACAAACCCATGTTACTATCTGCAACCTAGAATTTGTCATCCCAATGTAAGTTGTAGAACTGTGTTTTGCCTTCGAATGTGGGTGTAGTTTTTGAGAGAACTGGTCACTTTAATTGCCTCTTGGCTATATGGGTAACTTTAAGTAAATTCCTGGACTTTCTTTTTGGTGTACTGATGTATTTTGGGTGCTCAGGGCACTGTCAAAACCTTCGCTTGGTGTATTCTTTGTAGAGAAAGCTTCATTATGACTCCATAGAAGGAGAGAACAGTTTTCAAAAATCATACTGATTGCTCAATTCAGTGTTTAACAGTTGTTGCTGGGAAGTCTCTGTAACTTCAGCCAGCTGATGAAAACTCGTGTTCTGAGCCTGACTGATGGTTAAAAGGATTCACCTAATCTTGGGGTCTCAGGTTCACTTACTTTTGTCTGGTGACACCACCCTCCTAGGCATTCACCTACTTTCAGGCACAAGGGCTTCAAATAAACACCTGAGACTTGGTTTAGAACTCAAGAATGATTTACTGTCCCTATTGCAAGGACATTTTACTATACCAAATTATGTCTTCTCCTCCTCCTCTGCCTTTTCTTCTTTACTCTGAAACTCTCATTATTGATCTACCTGGGATTGCACTTGATCAGTTAATACAGTTCCTCTTATTGAAATAACCCAGTCATTTTGCACCTTGTCAGAGGTCTTTGGCTCCATTACTTCATAGTCCATTTCTGTCTTTTCTGCTTTTCTTTTCAAAGCTTGACTTTACTACTGGAGGAAGAACACTTTCCTTTCTTTCAGCCTCAAGTGAATTGCCATCATGGAAAAGAAGGCCAACCATGTCACAGCTCCTGTCACCACATAGGCTAGACCTAAGAAAAGGCTACTGCCTCCACTCCATGTCAGGGTGGAAAGAACAACTGATTTTTCTCCTTGGAACCTGCTTACTGGAAAGTCTAAGAAAAGAAAACCTGTTAAGGATCTGTTTCAGAACTTCTCAGCTCTACCTCCACATATCCTAAGTACATTGAGTTGAACCATATAATAGTGCTGCTTTTGCAGTAAAAAATGGTTGAATATGCAATTTCATATAGTCTAATCTTTACCAAGCAGTATGCTGTATCTTGCAGGAATGAAATTAAGTAAAAACAAGTCTTCTCTCTACATAGTTATATTCTCTGAAAGAAATTCAGACACAGGTAGATCTAAATGACTTACAGATCACTCAATAATGAACAAATATAGTTAATTTCCTTCAGCAAATGCAAAGAAATGAAGAGAATACAGACAGGTGTTGCAGCAAACCTAAATTTGTGTTTATGGATCAGGATCCCCAGGACAGGCTAAAGTCCTGTATAGGTTAAGTTTTGAATTCCTATCTCAGGGAAAATTCCTCAAGAGTAAAGAGCAAAAAAAAAAAAATAGTGAGATAGATGGCAAAACATTTTTGGTGGGAAAATTAAAGGTGGTGCATTTATTTGGGTTTTGAAAAGGCCAGCATCCCTCACTGCTAGGGAGAAAGTGTTTGAAGTGGGTTTGCTATCGTTAGCATTTGAATGATGTCATTTTGATTATGCATGTGGCCTGAGGTTTTAAAACATCTGGTGCCTTTTGTAAACCAAACTAATAAACAAATAAAGGCTTCTCATAGCAACGGCATTTCCCAGCAAAGCTCTTAAAAGGCCTCAAATCACTTGGCAACATGCTATTTAAAGGCACAGGAAACTTGTTAGGAAGCTAGTTCTCTCTTTCTTTTCCATCAAAACTCTTCATTGTTACCAGGTCCTTGGGTATCATCTCAATTCAGCTGCCTATTTTCTCCCTCATCAAGAGGGTATTTTTCTCACCCAGGGGGTCTTTTCTTTCTTAGTAGTGGTAGGCATTTTCTGCAGCTCAGGCTTAGACCTCCTTGCACAGTAGTCAGGCCGTGAGGATAGATAGGTAATTCTCCCACTAGGGTTCAACACAGGTGGTGCAAGCATAGGACACAAACTCAGGATTGAGGTTCTGAGCCAAAGATTTAGATTTGAAGGCTATCAGCATTAAAACATGACTGTAAATGAAGATGCCTAACGAGTGAATACATGTTTCAAGTGGAGGAACTGTGAATCCTTTGTTTGGAATGTGGACTCCCTTCCTCTTCCCATCAACCATAACTCAATTTGATGAATTGTGAGGGCACTAGTACATGTTCGTTTTTTTTTTTCCCCCCCTGTACCTTGACTGCTTTACTGGTAGGGCAATCACAGACAAAGTTGATAGGAACGAAGATCCAATTTAAGAGACTATTGTTAAGCTAATTTCGAATCTCAAATTTTCTGGTGGGAGAGAGAGGGTTGCTGAAATCCTATTTAAAACGTAATTTATATGGCTTACTCTTTAATCTATACATACAACGCTGTATAAGACAGAGCAATTTCTGGCTTTCCTTTTCATAGGCTGGAACTAGAGAGTAAAGCACTAGAACTAGTGCTAAAGGAATGGCTGAAGGCAAACTGTACTCCTGCTCAGTAAATGAAAGGAGACAACAAGCTGAGAGGTAGAGATTGTGTTATATAACTGGGGGTATCTCTCCGTGCCTCTGAGGAATGTCCCCACTCCCCCGTCAGAGTGAAGATGTCTGTGCTCTGCTCTAGGAGAGGAGAGAATAGGGCACTGGAACACATGCCATCATGCACTGACCCCAAGCATCTCTCATTCAAGCTCCCTGAGAGGTAAAGAAATGAAGGAGGTAGACAGTTTGGTGTTAAGATCCTCTGGCCTGGTGTCCCATGAAAAACTCCCAGCCAGTAGCCCTGAGATGGTAACATGCTGATGCCTAATTGTGCTGATGTCTCAAAGCTGTGTATAAGTCCTGGAAAAAGTCTGCCTCTGAGAAAATTCTGTGACAGGGAGAATAGAGAAGGGATTTGAAAACTACATCTGAAAACCAGTTAGTGTAAATTCTATTTGAATATATATTAATTTTTTAAAGATAGTGTTTGATGTCATTTTGAAGTTAAGTCCTTTTTGTTCTTAAGAGTTACATCTGTATTTTTATAAAGTGAAAACATTCAGAATTTCATATTAAAGCATGTCTCCTAATGTAGACCGTATGCCTACAACCAAGGCACTGGCTCCTGCTGGCTGGCCTTGTACCTAGTAGAGAAGAATACCTCATCCTCAGTGCAGAGCTCTTAGCATGGCTCACGTGGGCTGGATGAACCCAAGCTGCTCCCTGAATCCAGGGCTCCCTGTGTAGGATACTTTTTCCTAGAATAAAAGGTTCTATAGTCTCTCTCAGTTTTCATTGTTTTCAGTTCATATTCCAAATTTACTTTCTAGTAAACCTCTATTTCCAAGGTCCTTTATTTCATTCTGCCCCAAACAGCAGGCTTCCCTTCACTGTTTTAGAGCTCCAGGCTCAGTGTTATTTAAACTGTCTTTTGGAACAGAAAGAGTCTTTCCCTACTTATCCATAACTACTTAGCAGATACTGCTATTGACTGTTATTCTTTAAAAAAAAATAAATAAAAGCACACATTTCATTATATATAAAGTGAAGACAAACAGCTCTATGGTGATGGGGTGAATATATTTAGATTTCTTTTACATATAAATAGATTTGGAGAATAGAAAAGTATAAAATGAAATAATTCAACAACTAGGGAAAAGAAGCAAATAACATACAAGGGAACCCCAATAAGGTTATCAGCAGAGTTTTCAGCTGAAACTCTGCAGGCCAGAAGGGAGTGGCATGATATACTTAATGTGATGAAAGGAAAAAACTTTCAACCAAGATTACTTTACCCAGCAAGGCTCTCATTCAGATCTGAAGGAGAAATCAAAAGCTCTATAGATAAGCAAAAGCTAAGAGATTTCCGCAACACTAAACCAGCTTTACAACAAATGCTAAAGGAACTTCTCTAGGCAGAAAAGAAAAGGCACAACCAGAAACAAAAACACCATAAATGACAGGGCTCACCAGTAAAGGCATATGTACAGTAAAGATATGAAATCATCCATGCACAATTGTGCTACCAAAATCAGAAATCATGAGAGCACAAATGAATGACACTGGAGACATACTTGCAATTAAGAAACCAACAACTTAAAACAATCTCATTTATATATAGACTCCTATATCAAAACTTCGGGGTAACTGCAAACCAAAAATCTACAACTGATAAACAAATAAGAAAAATCAACTCAAGTACAAAATTAAAGATAGTCATCAAACCACAAGAGGAGAAAACTAAAGAATAAGGGAAGAAAAAAGAGCAACAAAAATTTAAAACAGTTACTAAATGGCAGTACGAACATACATATCAATAATTACCTTAAATGTTAATGGACTAAATGCCCCAACCAAAAGACATAGACTAGCTGAATGGACACAAAAACAAGACCCATATTTATACTGTCTTCAAGAGACCCACTTCACTTCTGGGGTGAATATATTTAGATTTCTTTTACATATATATAGATTTGGAGAATAGAAAAGTATAGAATGAAATAATTCAACAACTGCTAGTACTCAGATGGACATACTTTTCCTTGATCCCCACAAAGAAGATTGTAATAAAAGGATATTGTAGGTTATGTTGAAACTATAACTACCAGCAGGCAATCCTTCAGTAAAATGCTGTATTCGATGGAGTCGGCGGTACAGTTTTTTGAAAGTAGGAAAGGCAGCTGTCCGCATCCACACAATGAAATCATCATTGATGAAGCCATTGTTTCCTGGGTCCTCTTCATCCAGTTCATAGGCAGGCTTAGGCCAGTACAGGGGCTTCGTGGTTCCTGCAGAAAGTTAATAATGGACGTGGTTGAGAAAAATCATTTACCCCTTCAGTTTTCCTTAAAATGTAAAAAAAATGAAACAAATCTCACATTCTTGAGGAAAGAGAACTCAAAACTACACTTTTTAAAAAAAATTTGTGTGTAAGCTACCTGAGTACACAATCATTTAAATATAATGGTTATAAAGACTAAGAAAATGTGGGGGAAAATATCAATGATATTGTCATAGGGTTTAAAAAAACCCAGAATATCATATCATATGTATATTATGTATTCAACTATATTAAATGTCTAATAAAGCATTAAAAAATTGGTACATCAAAATGATAATAGTGGTGGTATTCAGTGACAGCACATCATAGGGTATGTCTTTAATTAATATTTAAAGAAAAAAAAGAATTACAACTGCTGATAAAGCAGTAGAAATGGGAACTCTTTTTTTCCCCCTTTTTAGGGCTGCACCTGCAGCATATGGAAGTTCCTGGGCTAGGGGCTGAATCTGAGCTGCAGCTGCAGGCCTGTGCCACAGCCACAGCAATGCTAGATTCTTAACCCACTGAGTGAGGCCAGGGATCGAATCCACATCTTTTTCAACACTATGTCAGGTTCTTAACCTGCTGAGCCACAACGGGAACTCATGAAACTCTTGTATAGAGCAGACAGAAGTGTGGATTAACCACATCTTTAGCAGTCTAGGAACATGTAGCAGAATTGACTATATTCTACATACATTTTGACCCAGAAATTCTACTTCTAGGACTGTTTCCTAGGAAAATAATCATGGAAGTGCATGAAGATCCAGTTACAATTTCCTGCAGCCCTATGCCTAAGAGCTTGAAGGCTGAAGCAAGGAGGAAACTGATAAAACAGAGAAGGTGGACAGTAAAGGAGTTGCAAGCCTCTTCCAAAGCCAGGAAGCCTGGTAGGTCTGGATGCTGGGCTGCAGGAATGTTGGAAGCACAGGGTGGGTGGCCCAAGCTGGGAGAGGAGTCTGTTGAGTTTACCCTCAACCTCTACTTCCCATTTGATCTTGGTGGGCTTGTCTGTCTCTCCCACTCAACAACAGTCTCTTGAGTACAGTGTCTTCCTCATCTATTTTCACTACCATTTAGTCCACTCAGTCCATTGACTGGTAGGTTTTCAATAAATGCTTGATATAGGGATGAGCAGTTCCAGTGAAAGCACAGAAGTTGATAATGAAAAGTATTTTGAATTTTAAAATAGTCAACAAGAGGTAATTTGGTGAATTTTTACTTCCATAAATTGATTCTACTTTCTGCAGGAAACCATTCTTTCTCAACCCTGACCACTGAATATTTTCTCCTAAAAGAAACCCAGTCCTGTTTTCTAAGCATGGGCTATAGTACTTATAAAACCATGTGGAGGGACTTCCCACTGAGGTGCAGTGGGACCAAATCCGACTAGTATCCACAAGGATATGGGTTCCATCTCTGGCCTTGCTCAGTGGGTTAAGGATCTGGCATCGCCATGAGCTATGGTATAATTTGAAGACAATGCTCAGACCTGGCATTGCTGTGGCTGTGCTGTAGGCTGGCAGCTATAGCTTTGATTTGACCCCTACCCTGGGAACTTCCATATGCCGTGGGTGCAGCCCTAAAAAACAAAAAACAAACAAACAAAAATCATGTGGTGGCGTTCCCTAGTGGCCTAGTGGTTAAGAATCCAGCATTGTCACTGCTGTGGCATGGGTTCAATTCCTGGCCTGGGAACTTCTGCATGCAATAGCGAGGCCAAAAAAATAAAGTATATGCTACGTTTGGTTGGATTAATCTGTTCTAATATGTTTGTATACTTATATTTCCTCTGGAAATAATCCTTCGCTAAAGAAACTTCCTTTTCAAAAATTGTGGGGCTCCCTTATGTTGACCCTTCGTAAGACTTCAGTAGCTATTGCTAGAATTTTGATCAAGATCAAAATTGTCTCGGGGAGTTTCCGTTGTGGTACAGCAGAACTGAATCTGACTGGTATCCATGAGGATGCAGGTTCAGTCCCCTGGCCTTACTCAGTGGGTCGGGGATCTGGCGTTGCTGTGAGCTGTGGTGTTGACTGCAGACATGGCTCAGATCCCACATTGCTGTGGCTGTGGTGAGGACCAGCAACTGTAGTTCCGATTAGACCCCTAGCCTGGGAAACTCCATATGCCACGGGTGCAGCCCTAAAAAGCAAAAAAAGAAAAAGAAAAAGAAAAAAAATTGCCTAGGGAGTTCCCATCATAGCTCAGTGGTAACTAAACCGACTAGTATCCATGGGGATGAGGGTTCAATCCCTGGCCTTGTTCAGTGGGTTAAGGATCTGGCATCACTGTGGCTGCGGTGTAGGCTGGTGGCTGCACTTCCAATTAGATCCCTAGCCTGAGAATTTCCATATGCTTCAGGGTACAGCCCTAAAAAAGCCAAAAAAAAAATTTTTGCCTTTAGTGCCTGCTTGTGGACCTCACTCTTTCTCTACTTTAGCCAGAGCTCATGTCCCAAGGCAATATGTCCAATGGGCCACTGATAATCTGAATCACCCAGGGAGTGAAAAATGCAGGTTTAAGAATGCCTTTCCTTACCAGCCTCAGATCCCACCCCATCCCGTGTCTTCAGAGAGTATGAGAAGCATGGTGCAGGAAGCATCAACTTCTTTCATTCTCAAGTTCAGCTGGGTCATTTGTATTCACCTACTTAGTCAACAATAAGAATTTCTTGATTGTTCACTTGTATCAAGCACAAGGGATACAAAACTGCACAAGTTCTAATTCCTTTCCTCAAGGAATTCACATACTGAAGGGGGGATGACAGGTATTCAGACAGATAACTACAGTAAGACATGGTAACTCTCCCAATAGAGGAAGTTAAGAACAAAGTGTGATGGTATGATAAGAGAGAGCCAAGGCTGCTTTGTGTTATCGGCCTGTAGTTCTGGTTAAGACAAAACAAGACCATGTTGCCAAGTTCCTTTCAAAAACTAGGAATTTAATATAGATACAGTGATCCTACATGCCTGTTTGCCTAAGACAGTCCCAGTTTCTGTCTGTTGTCCATTATCTCATCTGATTTAGCATTTAGCATTACAACAAGTAATGTACATATAACTATCCTTCCAACTTCCAGCCATGGTCTTAGTAGTGAGAGATACCCATGTACCATGAATAGAGTGCTTACTTTTAACATGTAATTAATGAAAGATAACCAGAGGCCCTTCAAAGCAAACCACAACATATCCTTGTGACTCCTGCCACAGTTTGACAGTACACCGTTAGGTCACAGCCTCTGTTCTGGCCTGTGAAATATGTGAAGCTGACAGCTGCAAATCAGTGGGTCAGTGGGAACTGTGGGATATTACAGGTTATGTTATACGCACATGACATGGTGTGAAAAACAGATGCTGAGCGGGTTGCTCAGAGTAGTTTGAACTCTCTTGCAACAGTGTTATTTATTATGCTGTGTAAATACATAATTATTTTATTGTTTGGTAACAGTTTCTTATTTGCTAGTAAATTCTTTTAGCTAAACATTGGAACATAATATATATATATATATAAAATATAAAATTAAGTACAGTTTTTTCAAGAAAGTTGATGAATGTAATAGTTGCAATGTTGATTGACAGTTACCCCTTCCACCATAGGAACCATCATGATGTCAATGACCATGGGAAAATCAAGACATAAATCTGCCAAAGGATATCAAAATTTACTTCAAAAGTTTGTACTCATTTTTTAAAAGAGTATTATTCAAAGATAATCCTTTACCTTATGTAGCTACAGTGAGTCCACATATATCATCATGTGAGCATGACTTTTCATTTAGATCAAATGAGTTTCAGTCTAGCTTTGCTTTTTAATTTTTTTTTTGTATTCAAAGGAAAGTTTTAATGTGTTGGCTCTATGAGTACAAAAAGAACTTCGCAAACAGTTAAACGAGGCCAGTTTTAATTATTTTAATTTTAATTTTTTTTTGGCCACATCCATGGTATGCAAATGTTCCTGGGCCAGGGATCAAACCCATGTCACAGTAGTGACCAGAGGCACAGCAGTGACAATGCTGGATCCTTAACCTGCTTAGCCACCGGAGAACTCCAGACCAGTTTTATATCAGTGTCTTTAGATGTATTTATCCATCTGAATACACTGGTTTGGAGTTCCCCTCATGGCTCAGTGGTAATGAACCCAACCATGAGGACTTGGGTTTGATCCCTGCCCTCAATCAAGGGGTTAAGGATCTGGCATTGCAGTGAGCTGTGGTGTAGGTCACAGACGTGGCTTGGATCCCACGTTGCTGTGGCTGTGGTGTAGCCCAGCAGCTATAGCTCCAATTTGACCCCTTGCCTGGGAATTTCCATACGCCTTGGGTGTGGCCTTAAAAAGATAATAAATAAATAAATAAATAAATAAATAAATAAATAAATACATACATACATACATAAATGCATTGGTTTCATTTTTAAAATTTGGTTCTTCATGGAATCAAAGCAAAACTTTTGAATATTCAATCTTGGAAGATAAAATCTCTGATGTTATTATAAATATTACTATAAATTCAGTTAAAATATTCACCAATCGAGTGTGAATATTTGGTTTGGAATGATAACATAAATGTAAATTTGGTGAAGCACAACATCGGAGTAAAAATAATGTTCTTAAACTGAGAAATTTATGGAGAAATGGGCTTAAAATTGGTTGTAATACATATAATTAACAACTGTATTCAAATAACCTTCAATATTTTGCTAACCTAAAGAGCTATAATTGTGCAAATTTAAATGTTGTTATAGGGAGTTCCCTTCGTGGCTCAGTGGTTAACGAATCCGACTAAGAACCATGAGGTTGCAGGTTCGATCCCTGGCCTTGCTCAGTGGGTTAAGGATCCGGCGTTGCCGTGAGCTGTGGTGTAGGTTGCAGACGTGGCTCAGATCCTGCCTTGCTGTGGCTGTGGCGAAGGCTGGCAGCTACAGCTCCTGTTAGACCCCTAGCCTGGGAACCTCCATATGCCGCGGGTGCGGCTCTAGATAAAAGGCAAAAAGACAAAAAGAAAAAAGTTGTTATATATTCACAGATAAAATGAACTGCAAATCTTCACGATGACAAAAATGTTAAAGAAATGCTTCAGTATGTTAGTACATGTGGTCTGTCTTTGCTGTATATTGTCAACCAGAATTTTAGAAATATTCAAGCCTTTAAAGAACTATTTTCTTTCTTTTTTTTTGTCTTTTTGCCTTTTCTAGGGCCACACTTGCGGCATATGGAGGTTTCCAGGCTAGCGGTCTAATTGGAGCTGTAGCCGCTGGCCTATGCCACAGCCACAGCAATGCAGGATCCGAGCCACGTCTGCAACCTGCACCACAGCTCATGGCCATGCCGGATGCTTAACCCACTGAGAAAGGCCATTGAACTCTCAACCTCATGGTTCCTAGTTGGATTCGTTAACCACTGAGCCACGACGGGAGCTCCTAAAGAACTGTTTTATATATCAAATGATATATTTTGCGATGATCCTGAACTTTTTTTGGGTAAATGAGCCCTCTAAGTTTTGGTGGAATTTTGTTCAAAACAATTGAAAAGCTGTTTGGGTTTTCTTTTTTCTTTCTTTCTTTCTTTTTTTTTTGTCTTTTTAGGGCCACACTGGTGGCATATGGAAGTTCTCAGGCTAGGGGTCTAATCAGAGCTGCAACTGCAAGCCTAAACCACAGCCACAGCAACATGGGGTTGGAGCCATGGCTGTGACCTATGTCACAGCTCACATCAACACCAGATCCTTAACCCACTGAGTGAGGCCAGGGCTCAAACCCGCGTCCTCATGGATGCTAGTCGGGTTCGTTACTGCTGAGCCACAATGGGAACTCCCAAAACAGTTGAAAAGTTTTAGACAAAATATTTTAGCTATGGAATGCAATAAAACCTTAGTTTGTGAAGATTTAATTAATTGCAATTATTGAAAACCAAAGTTGCAAACCAGAAGATAGTGATATTTACCCCTATAAATAAGTAAGGAAACAACTGAACGCATTACATAATAAGAGTTCAAAATGAGTACAAGATTTTATATTTAAATTCTATAATCATGCTTTGGAATATCTCAGTTTACATGAAGACCATTTTGATGGATTAAAATATTGGATAAGAACTTCCTTGCCTGCCTGCTTGCATCTCTCACAAGCGCCCTATCTTAATAAATCTATTTTTTGCAATCTAAAAACAAAAAACTGTGTTGGATAAAATTTTCTTCACCATCAGAATTAAAGGATAGCAAGAAATTCCTGCTGTGGTGCAGTGGAATCGAATCCAACTAGTAACAATGAGGTTGTGGTTTGATCCCTGGCCTCGTTCAGTGGGTTAAGGATCGGTCGTTGCTATGAGCTGTGGTGTAGGTCGCAGACATGGCTTGGATCTGGCGTTGCTGTGACTGTGGCGTAGGCTAGCAGCTACAGCTCCAGTTCGACCCCTAGCCTGCGAAACTTATATAGCAGGTGTGGCCCTAAAAAAAAGACAAAAAACTGATAAAAAAGTGAAGTCAACTGAAAAAAATTAGGAAAAAAAAATCATTTAAAGAAAAGTAAGGGAGTTCCCATCGTGGCTCAGTGGTTAGCGAATCCGACTAGGAACCATGAGGTTGCCGGTTCGATCCCTGGCCTCGCTCAGTGGGTTAAGGATCTGGCGTTGCCATGAGCTGTGGTGTAGGTTGCAGATGTGGCTCGGATCCTTCGTTGCTGTGGCTGTGGTGTAGGCCGGCGGCTACAGCTCCTGTTAGACCCCTAGCCTGGGAACCTCCATATGCCGTGGGTGCGGCCCTAGATAAGGCAAAAAGACAAAAAAAAAAAAAAGACTTTGTGGAGTTCCCCCTGTGGCTCAGCGGGTTAAGAACTGACTAGTATCTGTGAGGAGGTGGGTTCAATCCCTGGCCTCATTCAGTGGATTAAGGATCCAGCATTCCCATGTCTATGGTGTAGGCCACAGTTGCAGCTCTGATTTGACCCCTAGCCTGGAAACTTCCATATGCCGCAGGCGCAGCCCTTAAAAAAAAAAAAAGAAAAGAAAAGTAAAAAAAAAAATTAGGGTCAAAGGAGAAGAATCAATTAAAGGTGCAACAATATCAAGTTGATTAACCATAAAATGCACTTGAAAAAAACACTGCAGACAATTTTGTGAAAAAAATAAAAATAGGAGTTCCCTTCGTGGCTCAGCGATTAACGAATCCGACTAAGAACCATGAGGTTGCGGGTTCGATCCCTTGCATTGCTCAGTGGGTTAACAATCCGGCATTGCCGTGAGCTGTCATGTAGGTTGCAGACACGGCTCAGATCACGCCTTGCTGTGGCTGTGGCGAAGGCCGGCAGCTACATACAGGTCCTGTTAGACCCCTAGCCTGGGAACCTCCATATGCCACGGGTGCGACTCTAGATAAAAGGCAAAAAGACAAAAAAAGAAAATAGTAATAATAATATCTCTGTAAAGTATTAAAAAACCTTCAAATTCAGTGGAAAAATACAGGGGGATGTAATGAAGACAGATATGACTAAGAAACTGATTAAAGTATGTGACTCTGTTTCCAGAATAACTATTCTACTTGTGTTAACTTTAAATATTTAGATAATAAAGCATTTTTAAAAGTTGGCTTAATGTATACAAAGATACCATTTTAATTTTGGAGGGAAATTTATTTTAAAAAATAGTTTATCATAGCATTCTTTCATAGGTCCATTAGCGTGGCAATGTAAATATACTGACCAATAAATAAAACTTTCAAGTAAAAACATAACTTTAGTTATTCTAGTTGACCCCTTTCACTCTCAAAAGTGCATTAGTTATGGACAGTAAATTACATGATCACCGTACAGAGAGATGAAGGAAGAGGTTTTTTAAAACACTGCCTTTTGGAGTTCCTGTCGTGGCTCAGTGGTTAACGAATCCGACTAGGAACCATGAGGTTGTGGGTTTGATCCCTGGCCTTTCTCAGTGGGTTGAGGATCCGGCATTGCCGTGAGCTGTGGTGTAGGTTGCCGACACGGCTCGGATCCTGTGTTGCTGTGGCTATGGTGAAGGCCAGCAGCTACAACTCCTGTTAGACCCCTAGCATGGGAAAATCCACATGCCGCGGGTGCGGCCCTAGATAAGGCAAAAAGACAAAACAAACAAACAAACCAAAAAAACACTGCCTTTTTCCTAATGGTAAACTGGAAGTAACCAGGGTACCAATCACTTCATGTTTCCTTTCCTTTTTTTCTTTTTGCCTTTTGTCATTTTAGGGCCGCACCAGCGGCATGTGGAGGTTCCCAGGCTAGGGGTCTAATCGGAGCTGTAAGCCACCGGCCTACACCACAGCCACAGCAACGCAGGATCCGAGCCGCCTCTGTGACCTACACCACAGCTCATGGCAATGCCGGATCGTTAACCCACTGAGCAAGTCCAGGGATCGAACCTGCAACCTCATGGTTCCTAGTCGGATTTGTTAACTGCTGCGCCACGACAGGAACTCCCATTTCATGTTTCTGATAGGTATGTGATGGAAGTGCCTGCACGTAGGGAAAGTTATAACCAAAAGGAGGTCAACAAAAGAGTAAAGAAGGAGAAATCATAGACATCCCCCCACAGCAAAACTGAAATTTCTGTAAGGAGAGAAGAATATTGAGCTAATGTATGTATCTTACCTGCAAACGCACTAGAAAGATTGTGAGAACCTGGATTCTGAAACTTGATATACTTGTCTGTCCACCATGTAATCCCACTCCTTAGCATTGGGACTTTGATATGTATAGACAAATTAAGATTGTATGAAAGAACAATGGTGTCTGTCAAGAAATTAAAAACTGTGTTAGAAATTCAAGTAAGCATTTCTGCCACATTTGGAAGGGCACTACCAGACACAGTTGAGAAATAAAGCAGGGTGGAGTTCCTGTCATGGCTCAGTGGTTAACGAATCTGACTAGGAACCATGAGGCTGCGGGGTTCGATCCCTGGCCTTGCTCGGTGGGTTAAGGATCCGGTGTTGCCATGAGTTGTGGGGTAGGTTGCAGACATGGCTCGGATCCTGCGTTGCTGTGGCTGTGGTGTAAGCCAGCTGCTACAGCTCCTGTTAGACCCCTAGCCTGGGAACCTCCATATGCTGCGGGTGCAGCCCTAGAAGAGGCAAAAAAAAAAAAAAAAAAAAAAAGAAAGAAATAAAGCAGGGTTTAAGCAGTCTTCACATGCCTACATGCCATAGATGCCAGAATCAGAAGACTATTCTTTTTCTTTCCAAGGCCCCAATTGCTATTATTATTTTTGGAATGTGAGCCAGTTTCATGTTTATTTTATTTTTTGGCTGCACCCATGGAATGTGTGAAGTCCTGGGCCAGGGATTGAACTTATGCTACAGCAGCAACCCAGCCACAGCAATGACCGTTGGATCCTTAACATGCTGTCCCACCAGAGAACTCCTCCAAGGCCCCAATTATTGAAAAATATTCTGGGTGTCCATTTAACTCATGTTTCCTATACTTCAAATCTCTGATAAGGAAGAACTTATTTGCAAATGAAATATCATAAATCAGTGGATAATGTACACAAACATTTTTTTTTTTTAAACTGCCATTCCGATGCTGAAGCGACATTTAGATTGTTATACAGTTATAAAAGAGAACACAATGGAAATAGGAAAGGTCACCTACCATTGAATATGCTGTTGGCAATAGCACCACAAGGAGCGATGGGGGTCCCATCTGGGGAATTTTTGAATGGAGAACAGTTTGTAACATCCTGGAAGAGAAATGATACAGGAATAAGTGCTTTTGGTAAACTCTCTTAAAATGCTGAAAGTGAAAACACTGGCAGTGTAAATCAACCCACAATGATGTATTGGCACAGACCAAGAGCTACCTGCTGTTACCAGGCTGTTGTTTCACTCAGATCATAAAATTTTTGTGTTTTGGAAAGAGGTGTGTGTGTTTGTACAGGCAGGTGTGTGTAGTTTTTTTCCTCATTAGCAGCACATAGCATACCAAATATGTCTGCAGGAAGTAACCCTAATTTTCTGGCTGTGCAAAGTACCATGTTAAGTCCACACTGGAATATATCTTAAAAAAGATTTTGTTATTGCAGTGTAAAATGTTCCAAAAAGTAAATAAGCTAGATGACTTATCACAGGGAATATACCCACCTAACTATCAGAATACATTTTTAAGAGTGGTTGCTAAAAAGAATTTGGTTATCTCTTTTATATAATGTCATTACAGAAAAGGTTTCCTTCTAGCTTTCCTTGCCAGTACTCTGAATATCATCTACCAAATGTACAATTTTGTAATCTTAAGTCTGAATGGCTATTCATTAAACCAAAGCCTCTTAGTCAATCAAGTAGAGCCCAACTTCCTTAAACTGGGCTGATTGAAGGACCCAGTTATAAAGAGGACAATGGTGGAGATAGAGTGAGCCAGGCTGAGACCAACTGCTCAAGGTTATTATCAAAATGGTTAGTGCATCCATTAACTAAAATGGGCTATTTATTTATTTATTTTTTAAGGCTGCACCAATGGCATATGTAAATTCCCAGGCTAGGGGTCTAATTGGAGCTACAGTTGCCGGTCTATACCACAGCTCATGGCGACACGGGATCCTTAACCCAGTGAGCAAAGCCAGGGATGGAAAGTGGCTTTGCTCAGTGGGTTTGCTCACGGACACTAATCGGATTTATAACCTACTGAGGCACAACGGGAACTCGCTAAAATGGGCAACTTTAAAGTTAACTACAGATATTAAGTGTGTAGAAATAACACTGAAATCTAATTAATGTGTCAATCACTCAAAGAAGTAAAAACTATACTGTCTGAAGTAGCTCCAGTATGCTATCACCTTTGTTAAGAGAAATATAAATCTTGAATTGTGGTTGAAAGGTACTTGAAGATTTGCCCTTCTGACACATTATTACCAACTCTTGTGCAATCCAATGTGTATCTGGTTTTAATATAAAATGCTGTCAAAAAATGATTGGTGCATGAAAAGATAACCATTTAACTAGATGGGATTCACAATCCTGCTCTGAAGAGGAAATTGCTCCTCTCAGCCGTTATCCTGAATACTTAGACCTTTCAGTTCACGTAAGAATGAAATGAACATTTCTGTCTTTTGTTCAATAGTTTGTCTTATTTTACATTTTTTCTTTCTTTTTTAAAATTTGAGTTTAGTTGATTTACAATGTTGTGGCATTTCTGTCTTGTAAAACCTTAGCTTTTGAATTTATTTCCCATACTTTTTTTAGATTGAAAGATTCATCTGGTTTAAAAAAAAAACAAAAGGAGCAGAACTGTGCTATGGAGACATTACAACCACTACATGGCGAGAATGTGCACAAATATGTCCGTGCCACAAATATCAGACTCTTTAGTTCTAGAGACTGTTGCCAAAAGGAAGATTCTTTAGAGCCAGCACTTAGCGTGACCTACACTATTTTTTAAAAATAATTACTCTAGCTCTCTTTATGAGAGAGGAAAAAAACCAAACCAAAAAAAAAAAAAAAAAAAAAACAAAGGAGTATCTTCGCAAATCAAATAAAACCTTACCTTTATATCTGTACCCACTAGTTGGCTATTACTTCTGGATAAAATATATCGATAGAGGTTCTGATAGAAGCCATACAATTTATAGTACATATAAACATTACCCTGTAGAGGAGAACAGCAAGATGTAAGAAGAGAAAAAATAAGCTGGAATATTAATAAACATGGACAGGATTTTTAAAACATAAGAAGTAGTACATAAAAATGTTGATGAGAATGGAAAGTTTCTTTTTATCAGATAGAAGCCCAAGAAATTATTTTTAAAAATCTGTGTTAGAAAGTGCTGGCCTATATAGAATTATAAAACAACTAACTTAATTTTAATGTTTTTGTAAGAGCTACTGCATTCATGCCTTGAAAAATTTTTATAACTAGGCTATATATTCTCAATATATAACATTTGATTTTACAAATATTTCCTTGCAATACTCTGCATAGGGGTTGTGGTAAGCAGATTCATGTGGTGAATTCAAAGCAAACCTATGTAATATAACTTAAAATTGGAGCTACTGAGCATGTTTAGGTGTATGTGCATATTGCACATGTGTAAGACACAAGCCTGGCTTCCTGGAGTCTCCATTCTTGTCTTTTTATCCCTAGAATCTAGCACAGTACTGCGGTATGTAATACTTGATCAAGAAATGGTGACCGAGAGTTCCCATTGTGACGCAGTGGTAATGAACCCGACTAGTATTCATGAGGACACGGGTTTGATCCCTGGCCTTTCTCAGTGGGTTAAGGATCTGGCATTGCTGAGAGCTGTGTTGTAGGTCACAGACACAGCTTGGGTCTAGTGTTGCTATGTCTGTGGCGTAGGCTGGCAGCTGTAGCTCTGATTTGACCCGTAGCCTGGGAACTTCCATACACCACATCTGTGACCCTAAAAAATACAAAAGGGGAAAGAAACAAAAAGATGGTGAACAAAAAGATGGGATAGTTCCCTGATCTAGAAGGTGGTTTGTACCCTTGTTGCCACGAGATGCCTTTTTCATGAATGCTGATGAATGAGGCTGTCCAATCATAGGCTACCAGCATGATTCTCCCATTACAGTGACATACCAAGGCCCTAGAACTTCTCCAGGCAGGCTTGATACAGATTTTACTAACAGCACATACGATGCAAATGTAAAGGTCTAATTGTAGCTATTTATAATGAATATACTATCTACCTCCAAAATAATGAAGGCCTGCATCCAAAAATATGGAGGCCTAAATTTTCTTAAGCCCTCCCATATTCTAGGTGCTATATTCAGTGCTAGAAATACAAAAGTATTCCTTCACAATACCCTGAGTCAACTGATTCTCTTAAGCTATGCAAATTTGGCCTTGTCCTAAGGACCTTTGAGAGGATGATATCTGGCCTTGCTCAGTGGGTTAAGGATCCTGCATTGCCGTGAGCTATGGTGTAGGGTGTAGATGGGGCTCAGATCCCATGCTGCTGTGGCTGTCACAAAGGCTGGCAGCTGCAGCTTCAACTCAACCCCTAGCCTGGGAACCTCCATATGCTGTGGGTGCAGCCCTAAAAAGACAAAAAAAAAAAAAAAATTATATATGTAAATCTGCATCACTGTTGTATAGCAGAAATTAACACAACATTGTAAATCAACTATACTTCAATAAAATAGAAAAAACGGATGTGAGGATGAGTATAGAAGATAAAGATACTGAAAATAAAGGTCATGGTAAGTGTGGCCAGTTACAGAAAAGAACAAAGGTTGAAGAGCTGTCACTGGTAAGAGAAAAGTCTTTGGAACACTGAGAAGAGGAGATGCTGGTCCCTGACATCATAAAGAGAGAGCATGGATGTGAAAGTGAGCAAGTCAGGCATAGTGGGAATGACTGATTATATTTCTTCAACCAAAGAGGGAAACTCTATTGTTGACCAATAACTACAGAAAAATATGAAATCCATGGAATGGAATTTACCACACATTTTCTTGGAAGACAAGAAGAGAATTCTGTTTAACGGAAGTTATATATTCGTATAAATGTGACTAAATAGGCAGAGAATACTCACACACTAGGGACAGAAGTACTTTAATACACTTTTTTCAATGATTCTTTGTCCAAAATTTAACAACGCCTCCAAGATGGTCATCTTTGTAATTGGCCCTGGAGGCACAATTCACTTTATGGTGTTTCTTCCCTCCAGCGGTACTTTGTGCAGGATTCCTAGTTGCAGATAGAGAGCCTTGGTGGATCTGCTGTCTAACGTGTTTAATGTATGTGAACTGGTGAGCTGAAGGCCCTGTGGTTGTCCTGAGAAGCTTGGCTGGAATTTTATGAGAAGCCTTTGGCTGAAAGGAATGGTTAGCAGCTGGTAACACTTATTTGCCTTTAGGATCTCAAAGGACACAGATAATGGGAATCTGAAGCCCTTTAAGGTTTTATCTTTTAGATTTTTTTTTTCTTTAAAATTTTAAGCACTCTGAGCCCCCAAGAAGGAACCAATCCTGCTGACACCTTGACTTCAGACTTCTGATTTCTAGAATTGCGAGAAAATAAATTTCTGATGATTAAAAGTAATGCTAACTTTTACTTTAGGGGGCAGCATGGTGAGCTGAGGAAGCAAGAAAGGGTACAGTTAGAGAACTAAAATTTTGACCTCTAATAAAAGAACACAGACATAAAACTTCCCATATGGACTTTAGATATCACAACCCAAGTATAACCCAGTTAATTCCTTATAATTTACACTGGACTTATGAAGATGATTAGAGATAAAGATATAGTCAGAATATTACTGATGCCAACATACTTTTATCTGGGATCAAGGGGGACACATAAAATGAAAGCATCCTAAGAGCATCAAGCCATATAGTTTAGTACTTTATCTTTCCTCCATTAATTTAATATTTCAAGAAACATTTTCTGAGCATCTACCACGTAAAATATATTGTGCTATGCACTATGGAGGAAGCAAGGATTCATATATTTATTCAATAAATGCTAACTGAGAAACTCCAGTGTGCTGGGTATAGTTATAGGTGCTTGGCATTCAACAGTGAGAAACAGACAATAAACAATACATATAATAAACTGTTATTTTATATAGTAAGTTGGGAAGTGGTAAGTACATGGAAAAAATGAAAATTAGAGCAAGGTAACAAGAATCAGGAGTACAGGGCAGGGTGAGGAGACGGGGCGCATGAAATAGGATGGCCAGTGTCGGCCTGATTAGGTGATAGTTGAGCCAAGCAGGACTGGAAGGCAGCAAGAGAGTTAGCCAAGTGGAAATCAGGTACACAGAGCAAGAGAATGCCTGATTCTAGTGTGGTCAGAATAGGGGTGGGGAAAAGAATGGAAAGAGGAGGCTAGAGAGGAACTAAGAAGACAGATCACACAAGGCCTTTCAAGTGCTTAGGCTTTTTCAACTGAGTGGAAAGAAAAGCCATTGCAGGGATTTTTGAGCAAAGGAATAACATGATACGACATGCTTTAAAAAATTCACTCTGGCTGCTACGTTGAGACATGGATATAACAGGGAGACCTGAATAGGAGGCTATTGCACAAATCCAAATAAGAGATGAGTGTGGTATAGAGCTGGGTAGTAACCACAAGGTGGGCAGAGGTAAGCAGAATCTGGGCATATTTTGAAGGTAGAGCCAATAGGATGGATTGGATGTGAGCGGTGAGAGATCAAAAGGAGTAAGGAAGGATTTTGGCCTGAGCATCAGAAGGATAGAGTTATCTGAGAAATAGGTTTTTCCTTTGGGGGGGTGCATATAGAGTAGATAAGGGGGAGATGTGGATATTGGAAATTCAATTTTAGAAATGTTGAACTTCAGATAGACATTAGACACCTGAACAGTGACATCAAGAAGGCAGTTGGAAATGCAAGTGTGGATACTGGAAGAGAGGTTTGGGATAGAGATGGAAGCAGCGTTGGTGATCAATAGCATTTAAACCTAGGAGGTAGATGGTGCTTCCAAGGAAGGGTCTGCATATGGAGAGAAGAAGACTACAGACTAAGACAAAATCCCTGAAAACCTCAACATTAAGAGTTTGGGGAAAATAGGAAGAACAGCAAAAGAACCAAAGAAGAGTAGCCAGAGAGTGAGGAGGAAAACCAAGAGAGTAAGGTATCATGAAAGCCAAGAGAAGAAAACGTGTCAAAGATGAGGAAATGATTTATCCATGTGGATGTCACTGGTAATCTTGCAATTTCACTGAGTGCTTGGAGCCCTGAATAGAGTGGGTGTAAGGAAATGAGAAGAGAGGAATTGGAAATAGGCAAGATAGATGACTCCTCCGAGGATTTTTCCTGTTAATGGGAGGAAAGAAATGGGCAGACAGCTGGCAGGGAAATATTGAAGAAGTGCTTCATTTATGCTTTTTTTTGGTCTTTTTTTTGGTCTAGGGCTGCACCCGTGGCATATGGAGGTTCCCAGGCTAGGGCTCTAACAGGAGCTGTAGCTGCCGGCCTTCACCACAGCCACAGAAACATGGGATCTGAGCCTCGTCTGCAACCTACACCACAGCTCACGGCAACGCCGGATCCTTAACCCACTGAGCAAGGCCAGGGATCGAACCCACAACTTCATGGTTCCTAGTCAGATTCGTGAACCACTGAGCCACGACGGGAACTCCCCTTTATGCTTTTTAAAGACAGGTAAAATAATATGTTTGTGTGATGGTGGGGATGATCCAGTAGAGAGAAAAGTTGATGATACATGAGAGGTGAGAACTGCTGAGCTAAATCCATTAAAGGCAAGAAAGGCTAGCGTCTACTGCACAAGTGGAGAGGTGAGTCTTTGGATGGGAGCACAGATGGCTCATTTGTGGTAACAGGTGGGAAGAACGTTGAGTATGTAGTGCAGATATGTATGGGTGTGGTGTGTGTGGCATGTAAAGCATGGTCCTTATCGTTAGGGAGGCTCCCGCAAATAGAGGAAATGAGTCTATAGGATATTATACGGATAACTGTAAATCCATCAGAAGAGTGGAAAGAGCACTCCCCTAATATGAATGTGGGCAAATTCTTACTGGACTTATGAGTGAAAAGGAGGCTCAAGGAAGGTTTGGAACATTAGGGACTTTAAACAAGTGAGATCTTACAGGTGGGAGTAATAGGGAAGGTTTTCTAGGCAAAAGAACAGCAGGAACATAGAGTTGTATCATGAAAAACAAGCTGGGCAGTTCGGCAAGACTACAAGATCTCTTGCAGAGACAAAGATGAAAAGGTAGCTGGGGGAGTTCCCATTGTGGCTCAGCGGGTTAAGAACCTGACTAGTGTCCATTAGGTTGCAGGTTAGATCCCTGGCCTTGCTTGGTGGGTTAAAGGATCCGGCGTTACCACGAGCTGTGGTGTAGGTCGCAGACGAGGCTCAAATCTGGCATTGCTGTAGCTGTGGCGTAGGCCAACAGCTGCAGTCCTAATTCGACCCCTAGCTTGGGAAATTACTTATGATGCAGGTGTGGCCCCTAAAAAGCAAACAACAAACAAACAAACAAAAACAGAAAGAAAAGGTGAGGGCCTCAGTGTTGAAGAGCAATCTGAAAGAGTGCAAGTTTGGGAGGGGGCAGGGTGTGGTCTACTGATTTTGCAAATAACATTCGGCTAAAAGTAGGAGAAGCCAAAGGCTAGAAGTGCAGTTAAGGTTGATGCGGGTGCTAGACCAGGAGGTTCTTAACTGGAGTGATGCCAAGAACATGAAGGGAGAGGTTGGTAGGGAGAAACCTGGATGGAAGAACAGTGCTCGAACTTCAGAGGCTTGGATGAGAAAGGAGAGGGCAGGGTAATGTCAAAGAGGAAAATTTTGAGTCTTGCTGATGGGATCTTTACCAGACAGGAACTCCGGTGGGTTTTTCTGGTTAGGGTAGGATGCGGGGCCCTGAGGATGGGGTACTTAGTGACAAGCTCAGAGAAGGTCTGCCTGCCTGTAGAAGCACCACAAGTAGAGTCATCTACGAAGGGGAAGTGGGGGCAGAAGGGAGGGGCACGTGTTGTGGGCTGAAAGCTCTCCCAGCCTCCTCCGGCTTCCTCCATATTTTCCCTCATAGGCAGTTCCTCCAATAAATCTCTGGCATGTCTAATCCTGTCTTGGCATCTGCTTCTCAGAGGATCTGAACTAACATGTGACTTTAATCAGCCCAAGAGCAGGGACATCTCTTAATATTTCTTTGGCATTTCTCACAGTGTCTGATAGCCAGGCTGAGGGTTGCCTTAGGGATCAGGAAACTGCATGCATAGAATGACTTGTGGGGGTGGGGGTCGGGGGGGGAGGAGAGTCCCACCAGGTGTGTGACCCTTGACATTGACTCACTGTGCGACCTTGGCCAAGTCACTTAACCTCTAAATCCATTAATTTTCTCACTATAAAATGAGTAGTTAGATTCATTGATTTCTATGTTCCCCTTCTGTGCTGACATTTGGTGTAAAACCTGTCTGACTGATGTTAAGAATTATGTCACAAAGTTGTGAGGGTAAAGAATCTGGAAATTTAGAAACAAAGGAAAATAATTAAGTTCCAAAGGAAAAAAAAGGCGGGGGGGTGCGGAGTCGCACATGAATTCAACACTTTATAAGAACCCTTCCCCAATCCCCATTTTTGTATTTTCAGTTTGGGAAACCATTTGGTGGAGATCATGGACTTACCGCCATGTGTTAACTATGAGCAGAGCAGCATACACACAAGTGAAGACTCTTGAATCTCACTTACCCTCATTGCCTCTGAAAGGTAAAAAGGAATAGAGCAGGTGCATTCTCTGTCAAAATTAGCAGCATTTTCCCGTAGTTTTGCACAATTTGCACATTTTTCTGTGTAATTAATCTGTCAAGTAGGGAAAATGACAATTATTAATTTAAAAGGGACATGATTATGTTCTTAAAGTCCTGAGTAAACCAAAGTCTCCATGCTCTCTGGGTCAAGGGTGTGCTGTCTGGGACATAAACCAAGGGCAGTTCACTGTGCCGTGCGAGAGCGCTCCGTGGACACGTGGGAGCACTGGGCCTCCTTGCAGCCTTTCATTCTGGTACCTGGCAGCATTTGCCACTTACCTGGAGTTCGGGGTTTCTACTGAATATTTATGTAAACTGTTGTGATGAAGCCTTATGGTTCTATCATAAAAAGGTACTGTTAGGAAAGTATTAGGCAGTGACTCATGAGAACTGGCCTATGGCCTAGGTCTAATCAGCTTTATGGGTAAGTAACTTCACTGTTTTCCCATTTTATTGCATAGAAAACATTTATACTAGTGGCTTCTTTTACGTGGTCTAGAGGAAGTTATTAAAAATGACCAAGCAGGAATTCCCATTGTGGCTCAGCAGTAACGAACCTGACTACAGTCCATAAAGATGTGGGTTCGATT
This sequence comes from Catagonus wagneri, assembly GCA_004024745.2. Taxonomy (NCBI): domain Eukaryota; kingdom Metazoa; phylum Chordata; class Mammalia; order Artiodactyla; family Tayassuidae; genus Catagonus; species Catagonus wagneri. The sequence continues at coordinate 5,644,389 of PVHT021183696.1, forward strand.
ACTGGTCTCAGTGGGTTAAGGATCCAGTGTTGCCAGGAGTTGCAGTATAGGTCACAGATGTGGCTCGGATCTGGCGTTGCTGTGGCTGTGGCTGTCGCCAGCAGCTATAGCTCTGATTCAACCCTTAGCTTGGGAACTTCCATATGCCATGGGTGTGGCCCCCCAAAAAAGAAAAAAACAAAAAAAAAACAAAAAGACAAAACACAGAAAAAGGTGTGTTTCCAAAATGTAGTTATAGATGTATGGGGTTTTCAAAATGTAGTTATCGTTGTACGTGAAGTAATTGTTTTTAAGATGTTGTTATAGTCTGTTTTTTAAAAGTTAAATTCTGTGCAAAGTTGTATAAATGGATTCTTTTAAAAAAAGGCAGTGTGTTCCTGGAGTTCCCATTGTGGCTCAGCAGCTTAAGAACCTGACTTGTATCCATGAGGATGCAGGCTTGATTCCTGGACTTGCTCAGTGGGTTAAAGGATCCAGCGTTGCTGTGAGCTATGCTATAGGTCACAGATGCAACTTCGATCTGGCCTTGCTGTAGCTGAAGTGTAGGCCAGCAGCTGCAGTTCCAATTTGACCTCTAGCCTAGGAACTTCCATATGCTATAGGTGTGGCCCTAAAAAGAAAAAAAAATTAAAAAAACGGTAGTGTGTCTCCAAAGGGCAAATCCTCATTGGAGTTCTTTCAATGTTGAATTAGAAATAAATGTGTTTTGGGAGTTCCCATGTGGCTCAGTGGTAACGAAACTAACTAGAATCCATGAAGATGCAGGTTCGATCCCTGGCCTTGCTCAGTGGGTCAGGGATCTGGCTTTGTCATGAGCTGTGGTGTAGGTCGCAGACGTGGCTCAGATCCCGAGTTGCTGTGGCTGTGGCCAGCAGCTGCAGCTCTGATTTGACCCCTAGCCTGGGAACTTCCATATGCCAAAGGTGTGGTCCCCAAAAAAGAAAAAAATGTGTTTCATGATCAAATAATTTTTGAGTAGGTGATCTCTAAGGTGCTTTCTAGCTCTAAAAATTTTATGAGGAAAACAAAATTTCATCTACTGTCTACTTTGCTGCTCACGTGACTCTGTAAACCTCTAGCTCTAAAATGACAGCACAGACCACAGTCTGCTTCTCAAAGAATTTTGGAAAGACAGGAATTACTATTTTTGCTTAAAGTGAACTGTGGAAATGGCACTTCCTTGTTGTGCCCCAGGGCTAAGTGAGAAGAGGAAAGCAAGCTCAGAACTTTTCTGCTAGGTGTGTGTTGATCACATTGGCCTGGGATAAGCACTTCATCTTATACCCATTATCATGAAACACTTCCATGTGCAAAAGAGGATCACATTCAGGAGTTCCCACTGTGGCTCAGAGGTAATGAATCCGACTATCATCCATGAGGACTTGGGTTTGATCCCTGGCCTCGCCCTGTGGGTTAAGGATCTGGTGTTGCTGTGAGTTGTGTAGGTCACAGACGTGGTTCCTTTAGCTGTGGCCAGCAACTGCAGCTCCGATTGACCCCTATGGGAACTTCCATATGCCCCAGGTGCAGCCCTTAAAAAAAAAAAAAAAAGAGGATCACGTGACCTATACCACAGCTCATGGCAACACTGGATCCTTAACCCACTGAGCAAGGCCAGGGATGGAAACTGCATCCTCATGGATGCCAGTCAGGTTTTCTGCTGCTGAGTTATAACAGGAACTCCCTATGGGTCACTTCTGATTTTCCTGTATAAGAGCAAAATGTTAGAAACAGTCCTATCTAAAGTGGCTTAAAAGAAATGTCAATTGGATGGGATACAAAATCTATAAAACTGACTTGTGATGATTTATGTACACCTGTAATTGAAATAAAATCCATTAAGTAGAAAAAAAAAAAGAAAAGTCAATTGGGAGTTCTCGTCGTGGCTCAGGGGAAACGAATCCGACTAGGAACCATGAGGTTGCGGGTTTGATCCCTGGCCTCGCTCAGGGGGCTAAGGATCCAGCATTGCCGTGAGCTGTGGTAGAGGCTGCAGACACGGCTTGGATCCCGCGTTGCTGTGGCTGTGGTGTAGGCCGACGGCTACAGCTCTGAGTATACCCCTAGCCTGGGAACGTCCACTTGCCGTGGGTGCGGCCCTAAAACGACAAAAGGCAAAAAAGAAAAGAAAAGAAAAGTCAATTGGAAAATCTCCCTAACATCGTGATAAAATAATTCCATTGCAAGTTGTTTGCAGAGTGGCCTAGATCAACTGTGGGGTAAAGTTCTCTTCATACATCTGTTCTGATACTGTTCAGCAACGGTTGCCTCATAATGGAGGCTGCAGTTCATAGTGGGTAAGGATGGGTGACCAGAAGGGAGGAAGCTGAAAGGACACAGGAAGGGGAGGGGAAGAACCAGAAAGAAAGGGGTTGGTAAAGAAGAAAATAGAAAAGTAAACAGGATGAGCTGTTTGCAGAGACAAATATCAATCTTGTAAGCCAATTACTTTGCTTATAAGGCAAGTTGATTTTCCTTCTGCCATTTTGCCTCTGCCACATTATTACACTGGAAGACTCAAAAAGACTTAGGGGAGCTGGGAAGACAAACTTCCAGGAGCTGGGAGAGGGGAGCAGAAAATCTAGTAGAAAGGCAATGGAGCAGTATGTGTTGGTGGGAGGAGTGGGACCTGAAGTGACATTTTCTTTTTCAAAGTCCTTACTATTTGCGATAATCTGTTCTTTCAGTAAGTGTGTAACTATTATGTATTGGCAGTATGCAAAGAAGGGCTTGTGGATATGCAAACAAGCCAGCCATGGCTGAGCTCCCTGTTCTTACCACATTATCTTTCTTACTCTATCATTAGCTCATTGAAGACAGGTATCAACTCTTACTTATCTTACTCATCTGCAAACCCAAAAGAATTCCTAGCACCTTCAGACACTCATGAACCTTAAATCAATGTTGACAGACTTGGCCTTCATGGTAATTTTGCCACTAGCCCATGTGCGGAGAGGGAATAGACAAACTTTCTATGGCTGCCTTCAGAGTGGAGGTCATATAGTCTGAGATATCCGGTAATCTGCTCAGAGCTGATTTGCATGAAGCATTTACTTAATTCATTAAACTAAATGAGTGCACAGCTTCAGACCAGATCTGAGCTCCTCTCCCCGGACTAGCTTCTGAGCTTCTCATCCCCCAACAGCTTTGAATCAAATAGGCAAAAGGCTTGTGAAAGTGGTATGTTTTTAGCTTCAGCTTTTCTCACTGAGTAGAACTTGGTTTATTTTGCAAAGTATCCTTAAGAAGCCAGAAAGATTTGGGTTCTTGCCTTTCCTAGATTAAAGTAATGATCTCAGAGGGAGTTCATTTGCAAAGGGAAAGACACAATGCTTGAAAGTGGGGCAAAACTGAAGACCTGTATCTTTGGCTCTTCACTATTTTTATCAGTATGATTCATAGGTATCTGACAGTCATTTGGCCCTGCCTCTCCTTCCGCCTCTACCAATCGCTTGCTTGGTACTCTGCCAACATTAAAAGCTCCCGACTTTGCCAGGCCCCTGTAAACAAATATGGCCAAACTGACCAGTGTGAGATGGATTGTCCTCAAGAGGGAGTAGGGATAAATAAAGCCATCACACAGAGGCTCTGTCACCATGTGTACTTGCCAGCTGAAAAAGGGATATTCCAGTCTTCCTCTAGTTTCCTGCTGAAGAACTGTTCTCAGACTGACCATTCTTTTATAGACCCAAAACTGAAAATTCTTAGAAATTGCATTAGAATATAAGACGGGACAAACCTCTATTTCCTTGATGCTCTTTGCAGACAACAGAAGGATGATGCCAATGCCAAGGCAGAACACTCCTGTAGCAAAAAAGCCAGAGAGGATTTCCTTGGCTGAGAGCTGTAGCCGGTAGGCAGGTAGTTGCTGCTGCTTCACAGCAGTGTTGTCTGGCAATCTGGACTGGGAGTTCTGGAATTTCCTTTTCATTTTTGTCCTGCAGGTGACTCAGATATACTTTTGAGACATTTATAACATTAATGCTAATAGTAACACCACATAATGGTAAAATTGAGAATTATGGGACTCTTTTTTTGCAATTGCAGTCTTTATGCTTCCTAGAATTATTTCTTAACCAGAGCCAACATTCAGCCAGAGCTCAGCTCCTTTCAGTCAGCCACTGCCAGGTATATTTTACTTAGGCTCAAAAACTTTGTTGTGTTATTATGCTGTGCCTAGGAGGAACAGTCCCAAGTACATCTATATAAACTAACATTTGGCAACCCTGGAAATCATTTCCAATAGGCTATTTCTGGGATGTGGCGACTAATTCAGGGCAAGCCCTTTGGGAAGGGGGAAAATGGATTTATCTTTAAGAAATTGCCCAAATCCTTGGAGATTAATTTTAAAAAAAGTTTGTGCTGTCAGCTTTTTCCAAATGTGGCTGTCCCTTATCACAAATATAAACTAAGTTTGAAAAATGTTCACATTAGCTAACTTTGTCATTTGTGAGAATAAGGAAGGGAGAAGCAAATAGGGACTGCAGAACACAGATGTCTAGTCTCTGCAGCTTCTAATTTTTTTCATCCATAAGAAAGATTTCAATAGAAAGTGTAGATGAAAAACATCTCCTCCTAACTTCTTCCAAGCACACACTTTGAAGTAGTCCAAATGAGTCAAGAGAAAGGAAGAGGAAAACAGATAATCATTTAAATGTTCAATATTGCAAAACACTATTATTGGTTCAGTTTTGTTTTTTTTTCCACTTACTATAAATCCACTAGCACCATTTTTATTAGGCTATTAATTACTTCCTCTTCAAGCTGCATTCAAGAAGCAGAATTAGTATTTTTTTTTTTAAATTAGGCAGTACGTAAGTTCTAATCTTCCTTTTTTATTAACATTTGGCAGAGAAGCCATGCCAGACTATTTTTGTATTATATAAGAAAATGACATTGGCGAATCTACTCATTTAAAAGAATACAAAATAAATGCAATTACTTATACTGAAAGGTTTCCTATTCAGAATCAAAGCTTCCCTTTGCAAAACTAGAAAAAGCACACCACCAATGGGAACTTTTCAGCAAGCTATTTGAATCTCACCCGAGGTGGTGACGAGTATGGCTGTTGGTAGCAGACACATTTGTGTGAGATGATGGCAGTGAACACTTCTAGTTCATATCTATCATTTGTTTTACTAAATAAACATGGTCAAGAACTTGAGTTTAAGAGATACTAACAGCTATGAGGTTTGTTTATGTGTGCAGAGTTGGCCTACAAATATTGGGTATGTTTGTAATCTAGGTATTTGTTCCAACACTGGATGAGATTACAGTACCAGAAGGGTCATTACAAATCAAGAACAGTATTTTTTAGGCTTTTTATAAAACACCGAAACCAACCTAACCCAAATCCTGAACTTTATAAAAGGTGCTTCACAAAAGTACATTAAGCTTTTCCAGAGAAACAGAACAAATAGGAGAGCTATATCTATGTGCAGATATATCATAAAGAATTGGCTCACAGGATTATGGAGGAGGCTGGAAAGTTCAAAACCTGTAGAGCTGATGTCCCTCCAGTTTGAGTTTGAAGGCCGAAAGCTGCTGTAGAACCAGGAAGAGCTGATGTCCCGATTTGAGGTCATCAGGCAGGAAGAGCCAATGTTTCAGTTGGAAGGCAGAGTTCTTTCTTAACTTGGGGGAGGGTCAACTTTTTATTCTATTCAGGCTTTTAACTGACAAGATGAGGCCCACTCACACTATAGAGGGCAATCTGCTTTGCTCAAGTCCATAGTTTCAATGCTGGTCTCATCCAAAAATATCCTCACAGAAATACCCAGAATAAGATTTGACTGGCAGTCTGGGTACCTTGTGCTCCAGTCAGGTTGACACATAAAATTAACCATTACAAGTAGTAAGTGAAAACATTTCTGAGGCAATATACTTGAGAGATAGCCAGATGTACATTTTTCAGTTACTTTTACTTATTTATTTTTAATTTTTAAATTTCTTTTGGTCTTTTGCCCTTTTAGGGCCGCACCCGCAGCATGTGGAGGTTCCCAGGCTAGGGGTCTAATCGGAGCTACAGCTGTCGGCCTACACTACAGCCACAGCAACGCCAGATCCGAGCCACGTCTGCGACCTACACCACAGCTCTTGGCAATGCCAGATCCTTAACCCACCGAGCGAGGCCAGGGATTGAACCCGCAACCTCATGGTGCCTATTCTGTTTCGTTTCCGCTGAGCCATGACGGGAACTCCTGCAGTTACTTTTATATTCACATATTTCTCTTCTAAATAAATCTACTGCAACTATACAAATATACTTCATATGCTTTCTTTTCAAATTTCTAAAACAGACCTATTCAACATTAGCACTATTGACATTATAGGCCAGATATTTCTCTTTTTAAAAATTTTTTTAAATTATTTTTATTTTTTTCATCATAGCTGGTTCATGGTGTTCTGTCAATTTTCTCCTATACAGCAAGGTGATCCAGTCACACACATATATATACATTTTTTTTCTCACATTATCATGCTCCATCAAGTGACTAGACATAGTTCCCAGTGCTATACAGAAGGATCTCATTGCTTATCTATTCCAAAGGCAATATTTTGCATTTATTAACCCCAAATTCCCAGTCCATCCCACTCCCTTCCCCTCCCCCTTGGCAACCATGAGTTTGTTCTCCAAATCCATGTTTTTCTTTTCTGTGGAAAGGTTCATCTGTGTCATATATTAGATTCCAAATATAAGCGATATCATATGGTATTTGTCTTTCTCTTTCTGACTTACTTCACTTAGTATGAGAGTCTTCAGTTCCATCCATGTTGTGGCAAATGACATTATTTTGTTCTTTTTATGGCTGAGTAGTATTCCATTGTGTATATACACCACATCTTCTTGATCCATTCATCTGTTGATGGACATTTAAGTTGTTTCCATGATTGGCTATTGTGACTAGTGCTGCAGTGAACATGCAGATGCATGTGTCTTTTTCAAGGAAACTTTTGTCCAGATATATGTCCAAGAGTGGATTGCTGGGTCATGTGGTGGTTCTATATTTAGTTTTCTGAGGCACCTCCATACTGTTTTCCATAGTGGCTGTACCAATTTACATTCCCACCAACAGTGCAGGAGGGTACCCTTTTCTCCACATCCTCTCCAGCATTTGTTATTTGTGGACTTATTAATGATTAGGCCAGATATTTCTTTATTGTTGGGAGTTGTCCTGTAGGTTTATAGAATGCTGAATAGTGTCCTTGGCCTCTACCAATCAAATGCCAGTCACAATCCCACACTAGATGCTACTAATTGCTCCCCGAGTTGTGACAATCAAACATATCTCCAGATATGGCAAATGGCCCTTGGGAGTCAAAATAGCCCCTAGTTGAGAATCACTGTTCAACACTGATTTGGACGGATACAATAATTTATTAGAGATTGTTGTATTGTGATATCATCAGAAACTTCAGAGTGATTTTTAAAGTCCTTGTTTTCACTTTTCTTTAACTGCTGTGTAGATAGTCTCCTCAAGTATTACCAGACATTTTGTATTTCACTGTCTTATCCTATTAATTGCTGAAATACAAATGTACCAAATACGAGTGTAGAATCAGGAAGTTGTTATATGTGTGGGGTACACTTATGCACACACGCTTTAATGAGCACATAATATCCATGACAATCTTATTTTTGGGTTTGGTGAGTCAATAATGACTTGGTGGATTGATTTGAATTCTGAAAGCACAGACCACAGGTCTCAATTTGAAAATCTGCTCTTATACAGTCATGCTTTATGTTTTCTTCCAGATTAATTTAAAACATGTCAGTTGATAGAAATTGCATGCGATCCTTTTTTTTCTTTTTTCTTACCAATGGCCAAGAACATCTCATATGTTAGAGCTAAAGGGATAAAAATAACAGGGCTGGAGTATAACAGGGTTAAGTTTAGCTATAGCTTGAATGAGTTTTCATTCTGTGGTGACTTTTCTTCTTTATCCTCTAACCTGATGGGCTTGAGTCAGGGTCCTGCAGAAAGAACTTGATCCCCTTTCCTTTGAATCCCTGAAGGTGATTTCTACCCCAAAGAGGTGCACAAACAGTAGGTCCTAGCTTGTGAAAGCATGTGATTTGCCAGAGTGTGATTTGCTACACTTCCAGGCTCATTTAAAATTTCACGATATTTGAATGTGGAATTTTATATACCTGTAACGGCGTTGATTTGCCTTATTATATCATTCGTTATATAATATAATGCTTGAGTTCCCAAACAGAAACTCTGGTATCCTGAAGTGAATATGGGAGACCTGGATTTGACTTATGGTTCTGAGATTCAGTTTCACCATCTATAAAATATAAATAACAAGGGAGTTCCCACTGTGGCTCAGTGGAAACAAACCCAACTAGTACCCATGAGGATATGCGTTCAACCCCTGGCCTTGCTCAGTGGGTTAGGGATTCAGTGTTGCCGGGAGCTGTGGTGTAGGCCACAGAGGTGGCTCGATCTGGTCTTGATGTGGCTGTGGTATAGGCTGGCAGCTGTAGCCCTGATTCATCCCCTAGCCTGGGAACTTTCACATGCTGCAGGTGCGACCCTTAAAAGCAAAAACAAAGCAAAACAAATATAATAACACTTTTCCTCCAAAACTACTTCAGTGATTAAATGTTACAGACTATATATACTCTTCTTAGAAAACTAAGGAGGGAGCTCCCGTCATGGCTCAGCAGTTAACAAATCTGACTACCATCCATGAGGATGCAGTTTCCATCCCTGGCCTTGCTCAGTGGGTTCAAGATCTGGCATCGCTGCGAGCTGTGGTATAGGTTGCAGACCTGGCTCGGATCCTGCGTTGCTGTGGCTGTGGCCTAGGCCGGCAGCTACAGCTCCGACTTGAACCCTAGCCTGGGAATCTTCATACGCCGCAGGCGCAGCCCTAAACAAAGAAAACTAAGGAGAATGACAAGTATATACGATGTAGGATCCTTGACTGACTTCTGGAATAGAAAAAGGATATCAGTGGAAAAGCTGTTAAAACATAAAATCTGTAGTTTAGTTAACTGTATCGTGCCCATGTTGATTTTTTTTTCCTTTTTGCCTTTTTGCCTTTATGTAGAGCCGCACTCGCGGCATATGGAGGTTCCCAGGCTAGGGGTCTAACAGGAGCTGTAACTGCCGGCCTTCACCACAGCCATAGCAACGCGGGATCCGAGCCGCGTCTGCAACCTACACCACAGCTCACGGCAACGCTGGATCTTTAACCCACTGAGCAAGGCCAGGGATCGAACCCGCAACCTCATGGTTCTTAGTCAGATTCGTTAACCACTGAGCCACGAAGGGAACTCCGTTGATTTCTTAGTTTTGATAAGTGTACTGTGGTTATACAAGATGTTAACAATGGGGGGATGCTGGGAGATATGGGAATTCTTTATACTATTTTTGTAACTTCTAAGTGTGAAATTATCTCAAAGGAATAAGATTATTAACAAAGGAATAAGACAGTTGTAGTTATATTGTTGCCTTTTATACATTTACAAAGTGCCACACATACTTGCAGCTCTTTCCCCACTACCAGTGCCACCCTACACACTGGGTCGAGGCTTCACAGCTTATAAATCTGTTCCACATCTACCATCTTATGAAATCCTCAGCAATCCTGCAAGGTATCATCCCCATTCACAGCTGGTGAAAATGAGGCTCAGAGAGGGAAGGGGCTTGCCTAAGGTTGCCCAGTGCTCTTTTCTTCTCTTGTAGTCACATCAGAGGCCAGCTGGTGGAAGAAAAACTCAGTCTGCCTAACAAAACTCACAGACAAACCAGTGATACTTTATTATACAAGGGAGTTGACAAAGGACAGATTCATTTTTGTCAAAAAATCCCCACCATTCCCAGTGATGCATGTGATGATACAGTCAACTTAATAAAACAATAGCTGATATTTACTGAATGCTTGCAGTTTGCCAGAGCCAATAAACAAGTAAATCGCGCCATTAAACCAGGAATTTTCTTCAGGCGTAAACTTAGAAAAGGCCCAGCTTCAAAGATTCTGACTTACATAGATTGAGGACTCCCATTTCCAGAAGTTCAAAAACTTCCTTTCTTATCTAAGTGAGAGAGAAAAAAAAAGGTTAACATCTAGAAAAGATGGTCTTGGAGTTTCCGTTGTGGTTCAGTGGAAATGAATCTGACTAGTAACCATGAGGTTATGGGTTCGATTCCTGGCCTTGTCAGTGGGTTAAGGATCTAGTGTTGCCGTGAGCTGTTGTAGGTTGCAGATGCGGCTTGGATCCTGTGTTGCTGTGGCTGTGATGTAGGCTGGCAGCTGTAACTCTGATTTAACCCCTAGCCTGCTAGCCTGGAAACTTCCATATGCTGTCGGTGCTGCCCTAAAAAAAAAAAGGAAAGAAAGAAAAAGAAAGATGGTTCTGATGAATAAATTAAACCATCTGGATTCCCTGGTATTTATGCAACTCTTATGGCCTGAATCAAGAAGAGCAAAATCTGTATTTTATTCAGAGTTGAAATAGTTATATATGTAAAGAAAAGGGCACACTAGTTTAATTAAAATATCCTTCTGTTTATAGCCATTTGAAATGAAATCTCATAGAAAAACCTTATATAAAGTTGTTTCAAGTTACCCAAAGTGTGCCTAAAGTATATGTAATATTTCAAAACAGGATAACTGCTAATATTGACATCTACATTATAAAAGTATGAGTTAAAAGGGTCCTTTTATTTTCTTGCTTTTTAGGGCTGCACCTGGGTCACATGGAGGTTCCAGGCTAGGGGTTGAATCAGAGCTGTGTCTCCAACCTACACCACAGCTCACGGCAATCCTTAACCCACTAGGCGAGGCCAGGGATTGAACCCGCATCCTCATGGATACTAGTTGGGTTTGTTACCATTGAGCCACAATGGGATCTCCAAAAGGGTTTTTTTGAATACTATTTCTCCTTAATTATTATAACTAGAAAACCAGTGGTGACTTACTCAGACTTAACATTATAACTGAAACCATCAAATATGGCCTCAAGTGCCATATTTGAAAAAAAAAACAGCTTGAAAAAAAACAATCACGGAGTTCCCTGGTAGTCTAATGGTTAAGGATTTGGCATTGTCACTGCTGTGATTCAGGTTTGATTCCTGGCCAGGGAACTCTCACATGCCACAGGTGCAGTCAAAACAAACAACAAACAAACAAATAAATCCAGTCAGTTCAAGAGACCAGGTGGTGTGTGTGTGCATGTAGGGAACTGAGAAGAATGCTTTTTAGCCTGAATTAATGTATGATATAACTCACTAATCAATTATAATCAGGTTTGGTCATTCTGGAGATACAGTCTCATGTAGTGTTAATTTATCCAGCACATAATGGAAGAGTGATTCCAAGCTTGTTTGATAGTTGCTCCCAACTTTGACAGTGATTTCAAACTTCTTTGATAGTTTACTCCCGGTTGGCGACTGGCAGCCATGTTTATTACTGCACGACCCTATTCTCTCCAACAGCTACTTTTTTTTAAAATTTACTAATGTATTTTTACTTAAACCTATATATCCAAAGTAATATCATGTCAATATCTCATCAGCATAAAAAAATTAGTGAGATGTTCTATATTCTTTATCTAACAGCTACTTCTAAGCATCAGGCTAAATTGAAAGATAAGCCTCATGATGATATGGTGGGTGGAAAATCAATTTCCTTTTTCTTTTTCAGTCACACCCATAGTATATGGAAGTTCACGGGCCAGGGACTGAATCTGAGCTGCAGCTGTGATCTACACCACAGCTGTGGCAATGACAGATTGTTAATCCACTGCACCAGACCAGGGATCAAAGCCACATCACCTCAGAGACAACACCAGATCCTTAACCTACTGTGCCACAATAGCAACTCTTTAATCTTTCACATTATGATGATAATGGATTACTTTCATAAATATATAATGAACAAATGCTTTCATAAATATATAATGAGCTATTCCCACAAAGGTATTCAATCAGTTTTAATCCACTGAGACAGCAACAAAATTTCCCCACTCCCAAAAAACAAAATAGCCTTCTAAATTAAGTAAGTGGGTTTTTGGGTATGTGGAGATGCAGGCAGTGAGACAAGTTTGTGCCCCCTACTCCAAGTAAAAGGCAAACATAATCACGTCTCTAAAGCAAGGTGCAGGGAAATATGTCAAGCCCTCCATATCTACCTGTTTCTCAAAAATATAGATGTGGTCTCCAGTGGGCCAGAGGCCACTGGTCATTTAATGAAGAAACAAAGATGATTTCTATAAAACACATGGAAAGGATACAGTTATGTTTAAGGAGTGAGATGGCCTCTATAAATATAGTTACTTCAGAGTTAAAAGAAATTATTTCAAAGGCCAGAATGTGCTGGCTCCCCATGTCAAAAGACTTTATTACTGTGTTTGAACTCAAGTTCAAATTGGGGAAAAAAAAAAAAGATTAAAGGCAGTTGCTGGATTGCTGGTTACATGGTACCTCGGGAATGTCCATCATCCTTCTTAACTTCTGATCTCTCCAGTTCCAGTCAAAAACCAGAAACTTTAAGGGGTTCAAATTAAGGCCACCTGAAAAAGACACGGAGAGAGTTGCTACATGAAATAACTCATGACATAAGCTTATTAAAAAGATTTTGTATTTTCCTGGTTGCTTTTTGCCTCTCTTGCTCTTTTCTCCCCTGGCGACTAAACTCTGCACATTAAGTGCTGTCCCAGTCTGATGGAAAACAAATGCAGCGCTCAGAGACTTGCTTTCCTCACAATCTTATCACGGAGTCTCAGGGAAGCAGGGAATCTGTTCTTGCTAAGCTCGTCAAACGCTCAAGTGTTGGCAAAGAATCAATCCCAAGCTTCCATTTCACGAAGTCCCAAAGGGGAAAGTCTCATTCCTGACAGGGATTTGATAAAATGTATCCTGCAATCGGGGGTAGTGACTCTTCAGAGGAGTTGAGTTCCATAAAGTCTGCATGACTCTGAGGAGGTGAGTGGGCAGAAGGATGAGGACAGGCTTGGTGGGGTGGGATTAATTTCAGGAAGAAAAGAAAGTCAAGATGAATGGGCTCTCTTCAAAGTCTGCTATCCTTTGAGGAGATTGGTAAACCGCTTAAGGACTCATTCCTGCTGTCTTCCCGCCTACCTAGAGATAATTATGGAATGTGGGCCTGGAGGGGACTTTAGGGACTGTGTTCCTCAAAGGTCTGAGTTGGGCAGTTAGTTTTTCCCACTCCTCATGTTCTGCCCACTGCCCCAATCTAGTACATGTTACACCTGGAAACATAACGAAGCTCCCTTGATCCACCAGCAATTTCCCTCAATACTGATTATTTCAATAAATGGCTCTCTGCCCAAAGACCTTCATGCTTGTTATAACTACAATGCCTCTTATTTAAAACTCTCTTTGCAAAGTTAAAAATGATCAATTAAGAAAAATGATGGGTTGACAGTGTTCCCTTAAAAATAACTGACTGCTGGGAGTTCCTTTCGTAGCTCAGCAGTTAATGAACCCGACTAGGATCCATGAGGATGCAGGTTTGATCTCTGGCATTGCTCAGTGGGTTAAGGATTCAGCATTGCCGTGAGCTGTGGTATAGGCTGCAGATGTGGCTTGGATTCCGTGTTGCTGTGGCTGTGGCATAGGCCGGCAACTGCAGCTCAGATTTGACCCCTAGCCTGGGAACTTGCATATGTTGCAAGTGCGGCCTTAACAAGCAAAAACAAAAACAAAAATAAAACAACTGACTGCTGGTGGGAGAGCAAAATGATACAGTCTCTCTGGAAGGCAACTGCGCATTATATAATAGAAGATTTAAAATGCTTACTGTTTGATAACATAATTCTCCTTCTAAGACATATCCCAGTAAGAACACCAGAAACCTAAGAATAGTTACTTATAAAGATGATCGCTGTGAATTACTATAGTAGCAAAAAAATTAGAAACAATCCAAATATCCTACTGTATTATAATTGCTAAAAATCGATATAACTTGTGGTTAATATAGAAAATATATAAAGAACTCATACAGAGCAATGGAAAAAATACAAATGATTTGATTTAAAAGCAGGCAGAGGAAATGAAATGACAATGTCCCAAAGAAGACATCTAAATGGCCAAGATATACATGAAAAGGTTCTCGACATCACTAATCATCACAGAAATGAAGATCAAAATCACAGTGAACTGTCCCCTCACACCTGTCAGAATGACTGTTACCAAAAAGACAAGAGATAACAAGCACAGGCAAGGATATGGAGAAAAAGGAACCCTGTGCACTGCTGGTGGGACTGTAAAATGATGCAGCCATTGTGGAAAACACAACGGAGGTTTTTCGAAACATTAAAAATAGAACTACTCTATGAACCAGCAATTCCACCTCTGTGGATAAACCTAAAGGAAATGAAATCACTAATTCGAAAAGACATCTTCACCTCCATGTTCACTGCAATACTATTTCTAACAGCCAAGACATGTAGACAATATAAGTGTCCATTGACAAAAGGATGGAAAAAGAATATGTCACACACACACACACACACACACACACACACAGAGGAATATTATTCATCTATAAAAAAGAAGAAAATCCTGCCATTCTGACAACATGGATGGACCCTGAGGGCATTATGCTAAGTGAAATACGTCAGAAAGTGAAAGAAAATACTGCATGACCTCACTTATAAGTGGAATCTAAAAAAAAATCCAAGTTTGTAGCTGCAGAGAACAGACTGGTTGTGGTTGCTGGAGGGAGGAGAAACTGATGAAGGTGGTCAAAAGGTAAAAACTTAGAGTTTTAAGATAAGTTCTGTGGATATAATATATAGCATGGTGACTATAGTTAACAATATTGCCTGTATATTTGAAATCTGCTAAGACAGTAGATCTTGAATGTTCTCAAGAAAAGAAAAAAATTATAATGGTGAAATGACTGATATTAACTAAAATTACTGTATTAATTATTTCACATATAGCACATATACCAAAACATGCTCTTCACCGCGGATGACAGTGTTTTTTTTTTTTTTAAATAATGATTTTTATTTTTTCCATTATAGCTGGTTTACAGTGTTCTGTCAAATTTCTACTGCACAGCAAGGTGACCCAGTTACACATACAGGTATATATTCTTTTTTCTCACAATATCATGTTCCATCATAAGTGACTAGACATAGTTCCCAGTGCTATACAGCAGGATCTCATTGCTTATCCATTCCAAAGGCAAGTTTGCATCTATTAACCCCAAATTCCCAACCCATCCCACTCCCTTTCCCTCGCCCTTGGCAAACCACAGGTCTGTTCTCCATGTCCATGATTTTCCTTTCTGTGGAAAGGTTCACTTGTGCCTTATATTAGATTCCAGATATAAGCAATATCATATGGTATTTGTTTTCCTCTTTCTGACATACTGAGAGTCCCTAGTTCCATCCATGTTGCTGCAAATGGCATTATTTTGTTCTTTTTTATAGCTAAGTAGTATTTCTTTGTGTATATATACCACATCTTCTTAATCTGTTCATCTGTCGATAGACATTTAGGTTGTTTCCATGTCTTGGCTATTGTGAATAAGTGCTGCAGTGAACATGCGGGTGCATGTGTCTTTTTCAAGGAAAGTTTTGTCCAGATATATACCCAGGAGTGGGATTTCTGGGTCATGTGGTAGTTTTATGTATAGTTTTCTAAGGTACCCACATACTGTTTTCCACAGTGGTTGTATCAATTTACATTCCCACCAACAGTCGAGGAGGGTTCCCTTTTCTCCACACCCTCTCCAGCGTTTATTATGTGGACTTAATGTTGGCCATTCTGAATGGTGTGAGGTGGTACCTCATGGTAGTTTTGATATGCGTTTCTCTAATAATCAGTGATGTTGAGCATTTTTTCATGTATTTGCTGGCCATCTGTATATCTTTGGAGAAATGTCTATTCAAGTCTTTGCCCATTTTTCAACTGGGTTGTTGGCTTTTTTGCTGTTGAGTTATATTAAGTTCTTTATGTATTTTAGAGATTAAGCCCTTGTCTATTGCATTGTTTGAAATTATTTTCTCCCATTCTGTAAGGTGTCTTTTTGGTTTTTTTTTTTTAATGGTTTCCTTTGCTGTGCAAAAGCTTGTCAGCTTGATTAGGTCCCATTGGTTTATTTTTGCTTTTATTTCTGTTGCCTTGGGAGACTGACCTGAGAAAACATTTGTAAGGCTGATATCAGAGAATGTTTTGCCTATGTTCTCTTCTAGGAGTTTAATGACGTCATGTCTTATATTTAAGTCTTTAAGCCATTTTGAGTTTATTTTTGTGCAGGATGTGTTCCAGTTTCATTTATTTGAATGCAGCTGTCCAGTTTTCCCAGCAACACTTGCTGAAAAGATTGTTTTTTTCAGATTTTATATTCTGCCTCCTTTGTCAAAGATTAATTGACCGTAGGTGTCTGGATTTATTTCTGGTTCTCTATTCTGTTTCATTGGTCTGTATGTCTGTTTTGGTGCCAGGACCACACTGTCTTGATTACTGTGGCTTTGTGATACTGTCTGAAATCTGGGAGAGTTATGCTTCCTGCTTGATTTTTGTTACTTAGGATTGCTTTGGCAATTCCGGGTCTTTTGTGATTCCATATAAATTTTTAGATTTTTTTGTTCTTGTTCTGTGAAAAATGCCATGGGTAATATGATAGGGATTGCACTGAATCTGTAGATTGCTTTGGGTAGTATGGCCATTTTTACAATATTAATTTCCGGCCCATGAGCATAGGATGTCTTTCTATTTCTTTGTATCTTCTTTGATTTCCTTGAATAATGTTTTATAGTTCTCAGCATATATTTATAGTTCACGTCCTTGGTCAGGTTTATTCCCAGGTATTTGATTTTTTGGGGTGCAATTTTAAAAGGTATTGTATTTTTGTATTCCTATTCTAATATTTCACTGTTAGTATACAGAAATGTGACTGATTTCTGAATGTTAATCTATATCCTGCTACTTTGCTGAATTTGTTGATTAGTTCAAGTAGTTTTTGGGATGAGTTCTTAGGGTTTTCTATATACAGTATCATGATAACTGTACACAGTGACAATTTTACCTCTTCTCTTCCAATTTGGATGCCTTTTATTTCTTTTGTTTGTCTGATTGCTGTAGCTAGGACTTCCAATACTATCTTGAATAACAGTGGTGAGAGTGAGCATCCTTGTCTTGTTCCAGATTTTAGTGGGAAGGCTTTCAGCTTTACTCCATTGAGTATTGTATTTGCTGTGGGTTTGTCATAAATGTCTTTTATTATGTTAAGGAATGTTCCCTGTATCCCCGCTTTGGTAAGAGTTTTGATCATGAATGATGTTGAACTTTGTCAAACGCTTTCTCTGCATCTATTGAGATGATCATGTGGTTTTTGACTTTTCTTTTGTTAACGTGGTGTATGACATTGATTGATTTGCGTACACTGAACCATCCTTGTGAACCTGGGATGAATCCCACTTGGTTGTGGTGGGATATCTTTTTTATATGTTGTTGGATTCGGTTGTCTAAAATTTTGTTGAGAATTTTCGCATCTATAGTTATCAAAGATATTGGCCTATAGTTTTCTTTTTTGGTGGTATCTTTGGTTTTGGTATAAGGGTGATGGTGGCATCATAGAATGTCTTTGGGAGTGTTCCTTCTTCTTCAGCCTTTTGGAAAAGTTTAAGGAGGATGGGTACAAGTTCCTTTTTGTCTGTTTTGTTGAATTCACCTGTGAAGCCATCTAGTTCTGGACTTTTATTTGTGGGGAGTGTTTCTATTACACATTCAATTTCATTTCCAGTGATCAGTCTGTTCAGTTTATCTATTTCTTCTTGATTCAGTTTTGGCAGGCTGTAAGTCTCTAGAAAGTTGTCCATTTCTTCTAGGTTGTCAAATTTGTTGGCATACAATTGTTCAAGTATTCTCTTACGGTTTTTTGTATTTCTGTAGCATCTGTTGTGATTCCTCCTTTTTCATTTCTTATTTTGTTTATTTGGGTTCTTTCTCTCCTCTTTTTGATGAGTCTGGCCAGAGGTTTGTCAATTTTGTTTACCTTTTCAAAGAACCAGCTCTTGGTTTTATTGATTTTTTCTATTGTTTTTTGAATCTCTATTTTATTGATTTCCTCTCTGATCTTTATGCTCTCCATCCTTCTGCTGACTTTAGGTTTTGTTTGTTTTTGTGCCTCAGTAGGTGATCAATCCTTGAGAATGTTCCATGTGCACTGGAGAAGAATATATTCTGATATTTTTGGATGTAATGTCCTGAAAATGTCTATTAAGTCTAACTTTTCCATTGTGTCATTTAGGATCTCTGTTGCCTTTTTGATTTTCTGTCTAGAGGATCTGTCCATTGATGTGAGTGGGGTGTTAAAGTCTCTTACTATGACTGTACTCCCATCAATTTCTCCTTTTATGTCTGTTGGTATTTGTTGTAGGTATCTGGGTGATCCTATATTAGGGGCATATATATTTACGATTGTAACATCCTCTTCTTGAATGGATCCTTTTACCATTAGTGTCCTTCTTTGTCTTTCTTTATGGCCTTCATTTTAAAGTCTATTTTGTCTGATATGGGTATTGCAACTCCTGCTTTCCTGTCTTGTCCATTGGCATGAAATATCTTTTCCCATCCTCTCACTTTCAATCTATATGTGTCCTTTGCCCTAAGGTGAGTGTCCTGTAGACAGCAGATTGTAGGTTTTTGCTTTTTTATCCAGTCTGCCACTCTGTGTCTTTTGATTGGCGCATTCAGTCCATTGACAATTAAGGTGATTATTGATAGATATGTATTTATTGCCATTTTATATCTTGTTTTCCAGTTGAGTCTATGTTTCTCTATTCTTCTTTTCTTCTGCATATGGAGGTTCCCAGGCTAGGGGTCTAATTGGAGCTGTGGCCGCCGGCCTACTCCACAGCCAAAGCAACATGGGATCCGAGCCACATCTGCAACCTATACCACAGCTTGCGGCAACACTGGATCTTTAACCCACTGAGCAAGGCCAGGGATCGAACCCGCAACCTCATGGTTCCTAGTTGGATTCATTAACCACTGTGCCACGACGGGAACTCCTCTTCCTTTCTTTTTTTGGTTGGATGGTTTCCATTTATTTTATGCTTGAGTACTTTTCTTTTTATTTTTTGTGACTGTAATGTTTGATGTGGATTTACAGTTGCCCTGTTTTGTTTTTTAAATATGTTAACCCCATCTTGTATCTGCTTGCTTTAGCCTGATAGTCATATAGGCTTAAATGCATTATTAAAATTAAAAAAAAGAATCTATATTTTCTTACTTTCCTACATTCTATGATTTTAAAGTCTCTCTTTTAACATCTTCATGTTTAGATCTGTATGCTGGCTTATTTAAGTGACTGCTTTCCAATTGTGGTTTCCTCCATTCTACTTTTCTTACTTCTTTTTTTTCCCATTACTTAATGAATTTCATTACAATTATAGATGTACAAAGATCATCACAACTCAATTTGATAGTATTTCCATCCCAAACCCTCAGTCCATCCTTACTTCTTTTTTTAAAATTTTATTTAGAGAAGCCCTTTCAGTATTTCTTTTAGGATGGGTTTAGTATTGCTACACTCTTTTAGCTTCTGTTTGTTGGAAAAATTCTTTATTTCCTTTTCCATTTTAAATGATATTCTTGCTGGATAGGGTGTTCTAGGCTGTAAATTTTTTCCTTGCAGAACTTAATTTTTTATTTTTTTTCTATTTCTGTCTTTCCTCTCAGAATTGTAAATATATCTTGCTACTCCCTTCTGGCCTGTACTGTTTCTGTAGAGAAATCAGCTGATAGCCTCATGGGGGATTGCCTTATAATTAATGCTTTACTTTTCTCTTGCTGCCTTTAGAATCCTCTCTTTATCTTTAACTTCTGCCATTTTTACTATAGTATGTCTTGGTGTGGTCCTATTTGGTTTCAATTTGTTGGGGGCCCTCTGTGCTTCTGTATCTTGATATCAGTTTCCTTTAGATTTGGAAAGTTTTCGGACATAATTTCTTTAAATATATTTCAATCCCCTTTTCTTTTTCTTCTCTTTCTGGAATTCCTATCATGTGTAGATTGACCTGCTTTATATTATCATATAGAGCTCTTATACTGCTTTTCATGTTTTTTCATTTGGTTTTCTGTCTGCTCTCCTGATTGGGTGATTTCAATTATTTTATCTTCCAAGTCACTAATTCATTCCTCTGCATTATTCATTCTGCTCTTTAGTGCCTTTAGCTCAGTTTGCATCTCTGCAAATGAATTTTCTAATTTTTCCATGTTCCTTCTTATATTTTCTATTTCATTCCTAAAGGAATCTGCATTACTGTTCATATCCACTCTTAATTCCTTCATATTCAGCCTTAATTCCTTCAGTATTTTCACTACCTCCCTTTTGAACTTAATGTCTGTCAGACTGCAGAGGTCTGTTTCATTGTTTGCTGCTTCATGTGAATTCTTTTCTTTAACTGGGCATGGTTCCTGAACTTCATCTCGCTTATGTTTTCCTTTTTTTTCTGTGTGTTTAGGGAAGCCAAACTACAGTCTTAGAGGGCTACTTCTATGCAAGAGCACCTCTTTGTATTTTGTGGGGGGTTACTATCTATTTTTGGTGTGGGAGTTTGAATATTTGCTGTTTCTTTCTTTGGTGTGAACAGGCTGTTATCCTCAGGGTGCTGAGTGTGTTTTCAGGGAGAAGGGGGCAATGGGGGGGGCAATGGGTAGGGCTAGTAGTCAGTGCCTGGTCACTGGGATCTTAACAGCACCAAGGACCTGCAGGAAGGTGGCACTGGCTACTCCTAGTTGCAGGGCCTTGGGAAGTAGTAATGAGCCTAGGCAAATTTACAAGGTGCCCAGAGCATTTGGCAATGGCAGCAGCAGGATGAATGAGTTGCCAGGGAGTGAGAACCACAACAGGCAGTGTTCAATTGCAATGCCCTCCTCTGAGGTGATTGGAGCTGCAAGTGGTACCTGTTTAGGGATCCCTAGAAGGAGTGGGCCACACCCACCTCTGGAGTCAGTGATAACTGCAGTGGTTTGTCCCTGCCACCTGCAGACCATTCAAGAAGCACCCCATCTCACTTAGCTCACAGAGGAGGTGCTGCGCAGGCTGCTCCTAGTTGCAGTATCCTGGAAAGTGACAGAGATCAAGCATGTGGGCACTGCCTAGAATGTCCGGCAGTGGCAACAACAAGGCAACTGTACTCCCAGGGGTGTGAGAGCAACAACAGGTGGTGTTCGGATGACACAGTGTTAAATGTAAGATTATATCTCAATGACACTGGAAAAAACCCAACAGAATATTATGCAGACATTAAAAATAAAAAAGTGAAACTATTCATGACAAGGAAAATCCTCATGAGGTATATTAAGTAGAAAAGATAGGTTATATAGTTATTATATTCAGTATGATCTCCAGTTATAAAAAGAAATAGATAAATACATAGAAAAAAGACTGATAGGAAATATATTTAACATTAACTAACGAGATTATCTCTAAAGTGACTTATTTTCTTTTCTGTATCTTTTTGCATTTTACTAATGCTCTTATAATTAGAAAATCCCCCTCACTGTTAAATAAAAAAAATGCAGTCTTTTCAATACAAAATGTACTGATCTCAATGTTATGGGATATCTTTTGACGTCTGGAAACTCTCCTTAATATATTATACGTACATAAAACATCTTAAGTCATAAACAGCTACATAAATGAGGTATGTGCCATTTATCTTGTGTTGTTAGATTTTTCAGTTTTTAGAATGCTGGAATTGTTCTCTTTAAAAAATTTTTCTGTAGCCTAACATCTGTAGCTAATGACTATTAACCCATTCAATCCAATCAGAATCAGAAGTAAGAATTTTTTCTATTACTATTATTAAAAAAAATCGACAGTTCCTGAAATGGTTTTTCCACTCCTTAAATGAAATAAGCTTTCACTGTGAGTTTTCACAACTCTGTAGAAATCTAATTTCAACAGTGTGGACAACTTCATTTTCTCTTTCTCCCATTCTCTCTTCAAAATATTAAACACGGAGAACAGTGACCCTGTTACATGGGGGGTCTGGAAACACACAGAACATCTGGAATCCAGGAAGGGGAGAGGTGAATCTTTGGCTAAGAGCTGTGGGAGAGGAAGGGTGCATCCTTGGCCTCTCCATCTGCCCAGCCACTCTCTCCCAATTCCAGGTCTCACGGATGGATTAGAAGCACCTCTCATCTGCTCCTTTACTTTCATCACTTTACTAGGGCCACAAGACAAAAATTCAGCCAATCACTGTGCAAGGTTCTTCCTCTAAAATCTGACTTTCTTCCTAAATGAAGCACAAGTCACCACAGCTCACGAAGTCTACAACCAAGAAAGGTGGTCTCTTTAATAAAAGTAATAACCCGTACTTGTTGAGTTTTTAGGTGCGACATTCACCATGTAGCTTTTTATTGGCATAGTAATCCGCTGAGGTACGTGCTATTACTAGTCTGTTATTCAGATAAAGAAACAGGTTTAGAAAGTTAAGAAACTTTCTAAGTCATAGAACTGGTAAACTGGTGGACCTGGTATTTGCATCCAGAAATTGAGTCCATAATAACATGGTTCTGTATACTTACTGTCTCCTCTGGATATACCCCATGTATCTGCCTGCCTCCTTCTGATTCAGCTGTGCTCCCATTCCTGATTGCTTCTCTCACCTCTCCATACTTCAAAGATCCTATATTAATCCTCTCCACACTTCAACGATCAGTTAAAGATGCTTTCCTCTATAAAGCCTTCCCTGCAGACTTAGCCACCATAATAACCTCTCCCTCATTTTCAACTCTTATAGGACTTAAAAGTGCTTATTTGGCCCTTGGCATTTACTGCATCATGTTGTCCATCTCATTCTATGTACATTTATCTCTTCAACTGGATCAGGAGCTCCTCAAGGGGGAAAGGCTCTGGAACCAGAAAGGCCTAGAATGAGGGACTATATGTAGCCCTTCAAAGCTTCAGTTTTCTCTCATAAGAAATAAGAATGCTAGGAAGTTCCCTTTGTGGCTCAGAGGTTAATGAACCCAGGTAGGATCCATGAGGATGTGGGTTTGATCCCTGGCTTCGTTCAGTGGGTTAAGGGTCTGGTGTTGCTGTGCGCTGTGGTGTAGGTTGCAGACTTGGCTCAGATCCCAAGTTGCTGCGGCTGTGGCGTAGGCTGGCAGCTATAGCTCCGATTGGACCCCAGCCTGGGAACTTTCACAAGCTGCCAGTGCAGTCCTAAAAAGCAAATCAAAGCAAAGCAAAACAAAATAAATAAATAAAATAAAATAAAATGAATGGCAGCCTGCAAGGATGCCAGGACCACTAAATGAGATATGTGAGGGTGGTCCAGCATTGCACTGAGTACAAGTAGGAACTCCCTTCCTTGTATGGAGCCACCAAATTTCTTAATTCCTTGTAGGTGCACAGACCTCAGCATATGGAGGTTCACTTACCCATGGTTTTCATATGGGGAGAAATATTAGTATTTCCAGCTCTCTTTTACTTCCTGGCAAATGACCATCTCTATACTGAGATAGTACATTGATGAACACACTACTTTCAGATATATAAAAACCTAGGAATAGCTCCAGACAGTTCTAAAATAAAGTTCTATTACTATATTAAATGAGTAATTTAGAAATGAGTAATGAAAAGAAACCTTTAATTTATTTGGCAGATAGAACATGTAATAAAATCATCAGCAGGTCAGAAGTTTTTTAGGCTACTGGTGTTGAGAAAGTCAACAAACCATCAAGTCAGTGGATGCTATCTGGAATACTTTCTGGATAAAGTACTAAAAGAGAAATGCATTTGGGAGAAGTGTTCTACAATATTTGTTATTTCATCCATAGAAACTGCATTTTTTTTCTTTTTATGGCTATACCTGCAGCATATAGGATGTTCCTAGGCTAGGGGTCAAACTGGAGCTGAAGCTGCAAGTCTATACCACAGCTACAGCAACACCAGGCCATAGCTCACAGCAATGCCACATCCTTAACCCACTGAGTGAGGCCAGGGATTGAACCTGCATCCTTACGGAAACGTATCAGGTCCTTAACTCGTTGAGCTACAACAAGATCTTTAGAAACTGCATTTTTGTTTGAACATATTTTTTTTTTAAGAAACAATATATTTTATTTTCCTGACACCACAGCTCTAGTGAGTAGTTTTGTACCAAATTTAATGGAGGTTACACAGAACCTTTTACTCATGGGAGGGGGAGGAAAGGGAAGGAACCACAAAATTAAAAATAAAAACTGGAATGGGAACTTTAGGGAACCAAGACTCAGTTACAAGACCAGTGCTCTAACCCCTGAGCTATGGAGCCCTAGCTTCAAGACTCTATTAAGTGAGAGGGAAATACTCAATACATGCAGCTATATAAATTCCAGAGGCTGCAAACTGGTGAAATAAATTGTGGATCCACTAAACTGCTTAGAGCAACTGGAATCTGAATGTACAATCTGCCATAACCCTCATCATGTCCTACCACAATACACCTGCTGGCTGGCTTTAGAGACTAAAGGCTGGGTCTCCAACTGCTGAATTAATACAGAGGTCTAGTTTCACTACATCACACATGTGGTTTCCCAAACTTACATAGGGTTAAGACAAACCCTAGCTCTGAGTAGGAGTATCACTGCTTCTTTTCATACCTTGTTTAACAAGTTCTTTAATCCTCCCTGGAGTTCCTACACCCAGGTGTACCACACGCTTCTCCAGCAATTTTACCTGCTCTTGGACCTATCCAAAAGGAAAGAGAACAAAGAAAAGAAGAGTCATTAGAAAGTTCAATCACAGTCCAGCTTAGAGCATTCAATCTAAAAGCTAGGAAAGTAAGAAAGTGAATGGGGCTACCCTAGTTCAGGGTCAACTTCAGGGGCAAAGAAGGTTAACATCAAGATAGAAGAGCATCTCCCTAGAAAACTGGTAAATCTTCAAAAAGTCCAGGGGTCAAACCTCAGCTTCTGTATAGGAATCTCAGAGCATAGAGGAATGGTGACTATTGTGGGGGGAGAGGCAAGGAATGCAAAGAAAACCAGAATGGTTGTTAAATATGTTACATAAGGAAGGTATCAAAGAACATGCTTGCTAAGGAGATAAGGAAAAGAGGCCGAAGTAAAAAAACTGAAACCTGATCTTTAAGGACCCCACCGTTTATCAGTAACCATAAGCCCTTGCTTACCTTTATGTGTTTCGCAAATAATTTCATAACTTTGCTGTCTCCTCTGAATGCAGTCACGGACCTAATGAAAAATAATAGATTTACATATAAGGAAATTTACTCATTCAAGGACATGTCGACTACTTAAGTATTGGTTTATTGAAAAGAATATGTGCATTTACATGTGTGTATATATGTGCATATGTATGTGGATATATACACATATACAAAAAATTCTGAGTTTCAAGTTAGTCCATCCCTGGAATGCAAGTGGGGTGGCCTTTATTTAGGCATGAATCTAGGTTGGCTTCTAACTCTCAGACATAAAGTTAACTTTACTTAGGTTTCTTTGATTACTGAAATGTGTGGATTTGCCCTTCACCTGTGTTAAAACCACAGCTGCCCCAAAATGACATCACTCATGCTAAAAACCTATGATACAGAACCCAGATTTAATACTTGATCTAACTGCAGTTTTAGCCTCTCTCAGAAATGCAATCTCAATTAGCCAGTCTGGAATTTCTGGTCAAGTGCCAGTAAAGTAACCTGTCCTGTGGCTCCTCTCCACTCCAGAGGAAGATAATACCGTTGCCATTCCCTTCCCTCCAAAAAGAAGATGTCCTGGCCTAAAAATAAGTCTTCCTTCTCTTTTACTAATAGCTCCTTTGCCCCACCCTTTTTCCTATAAAAACCTTTCATTTTTCACAACATTTGGAATGCCCTTCTGAAGGCTAGATAGAACGATGCCCATCCGATTTATGAATCATTGAACTAAAAAAGCCAATTCAGTCTTCAAATTTGCTTAGTCGGATTTTGTTTTTTAAAAACTGTAATACAAAAGTTCTGTATTTTAGGTCCCTGGCAGAGAATTTATCTTCAAACTGCAGTACAGTTCTCATATAAAATTTGGCCATGAGAAATATTTTAACAGTGATATCAGCCTGTGGTTACCCTGAGGGGACAGGGATGAGCAGCCAGGGAGGAGCAGGAGGGCTTATGTCTTTCATTCATTGCAGTCCCCCACTTTGAGTGACTCTGCAGAGTGAGCCTTTTTGTAAAGTTTTATATCTGGAAACGCTGCGGGTACAAATGGGTATAAAAGAACAACCGTTTAGTTGATATTTGGGACTAGAACATAGGAATACTGCTCAGAATATTATAATATATAATTATTATATATAATGGGAACTCATATATCATTATTTGAGAAATATTACTGACCAGTAGGAATATATGAGTTTACAAAATAGTGACTCATGCTACACAAGTTCTGTTATATTCTAGTCTGTACTTAGTTACACATGAGCTTTCTCCATGGCAAGAATCACTAGGAAGACAATTCAGGGAACATATGTAACTTAACTCATGCTTCTCAAGAGAAGAGATATTTTTTCAAAATTTAAAATTATTCAATATTAGCCTTTATGAATAGGGCTCTTTGTACCTGCTCAGAAATCACCTTCTGCAAATCACCTAACCTTGAAATGGATCATAATATTACTAAAGACACATTAAAACACAGACCTGGCAAATGAAGTATGACAACAGTGCTTCTATGCCCCTCAGAAAGGCATTTAGGTACAGTGAAAACTCAAATCAATGTGACAACTTGTTTTTAAGAGGCCACCTCCAGGCCAACCTCTGCCATTAGTATCTGAATCTGAAATGACTTCTGTGGTGGTGGTTTTTAGAACACTGAAAATCAGTGTGAACTCTTAACGATTTCATAACCATCAAGAACAGCTATCCAGAAGCTGGTGGTCTTGAAGATCAATACATTAAGAGCCGAAACAGTTGAAAGAAATACTTTTGTTTTACTGAAAGAATGTGAAATACAATTTAATGTGTATATCTAGTGGGAAAGAAGTGTTTGAAGGACTACTACCGTGGCTTAAAAAATTACTTTTAAAATTCATGGTCAGATTAGTTCACTTAGAAAAATAGATGCTACATAACTATGCAAAGTCTGCATTTGCATGTTAGTCTATTCGATCAAGTTTATTTTTCTTCAGGACTTAGATTTTCTTTTGTTATGTTTCCAGTAAAAGTCTGGTGCAGAGTCTGGTCCCAGGAGAGGGTGAGTCCCAGTAAATTCCATTTTACTCTGATGGCTCTTCTCTGAAAGCTGAATGTTACCATAGATCCTGTGGAAGCCTTTTTGTTTATTCTATAAAAGCTACAGTAAATGAAAAGGTATGTGAAAGCACTCAGTAAAACTCCAACAAATTATCTTTGTGTGTGTGTGTCTTTCCCTTTTTTTTTCAGGGCCGCACCAGTGGCATATCAAGTTCCCAGGCTAGGGGTCAAATAGGAGCTGTAGCTGCTGGCCTATGCCAGCAATATGGGATCTGAGCCGTGGCTGCGACCTAGACCACAGCTCACGTCAACACCAGATCCTTAACCCACTGAGTGAGGCCAGGGATTGAACCCAGGTCCTCATGGATACTAGTCAGATTTGTTATCACTGAGCTAAAACAGGAACTCCTCCAAAAACTTATCCTTAAAACTTAATTTTTACATTTAAATTTTTGGTCCATTTAGCAATTTATCTTAGTTTAAGAAGTGAGATATGGGTCCAATTTAATTTTTTCAGATGGCTACAGTAGTTCCAACACCAATCATTAAATAATCCATCTTTCCCTACTGATTTGCCACTTTTGCCATATGCTGCACTTTCAGATGCATACGAATCTATTTCTAAACTTTCAGTTTTGTTCTGCTGCTCTGATTTGTCACATATGTGCCAGTTCCATACTGTTTTAATTATCAAGACTTTATTTATTTTTTTAATAATTGATGGATACTATAGACATAATATCCTTACTAGCATTCTTTTTTAGAATTTCCTCAGGTATTTTTGCTTCTGTATTTTCTCATATGAACTTAGAAATAGTTTATCTAGTTCAAAAAATAATTCTATTGGAGTTTCACTGGGAATCTGTGAAATTTGTAGATTATCCTAGGTTAAACAGACACATTTACTTTGAATCTTCCTATTACGGTATGCCTTTTTGTTTAAGATCTTTCACATTCCTTATGAAATATTTTCTTTATCTAAATTTTGGTAAGTTTATTCCTCATTGTTCTATTTTTTCAAAAATTTTGAAACAAGAAACAGATTTATTAGGATAGGACGCTTGTGAGAGATGCAGTTGGGCAGGCAAGGGTGCTCTCTGCTATATTTTCAAATTTTAATTTAATTTAATTTTTGACTTCGTCTATGGCAGGTGGAAGTTCCCAGGCCAGGGATCAAACCTGTGCAATAGCAGTGGAAACAATGAATCCTTAACCTGCTGAGCCACGAGGGAATTTCATTGCTATTAAACAAGATCTTTTCTTTTTGTTATTTCTCCCAACTGGTTGTTTCTTGTATAATCTCCCTGGCTTTTACCCTTGCTCTCTATAATTTGTGTTCTCCACATAGCAGCTAAAGTGATTCGTTAGAATGATTATTCAGATCATGTGATTCCTCTGCTCAAAATCTTCCAAAGGCATCCCATCTTAGGGCCTTTTATACTTACTGTTCCCTCTGCCTGGAATACTCTTCTTCCAGTTATGTGAATTGCTTACTCCTTCACTTTGTTCAAGTCTCTGCTCAAATGTCAGTTTCCTAGAAAAGCTTTCTGGGACCACCTGTTTAAAAGTGGCCCCTATCCTCTTCTATCCCTTTGCCATGCTTTTATTTTTTTCTTACATAACTTACCACTAATCGACATTATAAGGTGTATTTATTTGTTTATTGTCTGCCTTCCTTACTGGAAGGTAAGTTCCAGGAGACAGGAGATTCTATTTTGTTCATTGCCACATCTCTAGCATATAGAACATATCAGCTTGGCA
>PVHT021183696.1:5674330-5690534 GCA_004024745.2 Catagonus wagneri
TAAAAGTGGCCCCTATCCTCTTCTATCCCTTTGCCATGCTTTTATTTTTTTCTTACATAACTTACCACTAATCGACATTATAAGGTGTATTTATTTGTTTATTGTCTGCCTTCCTTACTGGAAGGTAAGTTCCAGGAGACAGGAGATTCTATTTTGTTCATTGCCACATCTCTAGCATATAGAACATATCAGCTTGGCACATATCAGTTACTTAGAAAATATTTACAAAATAGAACAGGTGAAGCTTCCTACCTAATGAGCTCCAATGCTCGGATGGCAGAGCTGCAGATAATCAGCATCAGGACCGATTTCTTCTCACTGTGGCTTTTCCGAAGTTTCACCCATTTAGGGCAGACTGAAAAAAGACCATAAAAAAATATTACTCTAAATATGGCCTGGAGTTCCCGTTGTGGCTCAGTGGTTAACGAATCCGACTAGGAACCATGAAGTTGTGGGTTCAATCCCTGGCCTTGCTCAGTGGGTTAAGGATCCAGCGTTGCTGTGAGCTGTGGTGTAGGTTGCAGATGCGGCTCGGATCCCGCGTTGCTGTGGCTCTGGCGTAGGCCGGCGGCTACAGCTCCTCTTAGACCCCTAGCCTGAGAACCCCCATATGCCGCTGGTGTGGCCCTAGATAAGGGAAAAAGACAAAAATAAATAAATAAGTAAATAAATATGGCCTAAATAAGACCTCCAAAGTGGAATATTCTCCAATTACTTCTTTGTTAAGTAAAATATGAGTATTGCTTAGATTTTATTCTCTGGTTATTCTAGATACTAGATTAAAATGAAGTATCATTAACTTATTTCACAAAACATATGATATGCTAAGTAGCTACATGTGACCAGTTTTAGGATTAAGTAAAAAATATTTGTAATGATACAGTATTTTTTATACTTTACGTTTGATGCTTGAAGGCAATGTTGACTAAACAGGAAAAGAACTCTGATTTAATAACGTTAAATTTTAAAGGGACACTCAGTATAAAGTACAAAATGGAAATGATATTAAAATAATAACAAATATTTATTAAACACTGACACTGTGCTAAGCACTTTACGTAATTCTATTTTTTGGTTTTCAGAATCCCGTGAGATTAGTTATACCATTATCTATATTTACATTTGCTGAATTTGAGGCGTGTTTATGAAAAGTTGACAGTCATCAGAATTGGGTTAGAATTTGAAAGAAGAATGTTAAATCTCTATATAAAAACCATTTCATCGTTGGTCAGAAATAAACGACTACTTAGCATGAGTAATCTAATTATTACTGCCTACATATAATACTTATTGAAAGATCTAATTAGACTGTCTATACAATAGCCATGGTCTGAGTTCTGAACATGGGATCGAAATTTCAGAATCTCACAGCTGGGTTCAAAATCACACAATCCAACTTGCTTGTCTTTCAGATCACAAAATTGAATCTCAGAGGTGTCCTCAGTGACTTGTCCTAGGTCAAACAGAAAATTAATGGGGGACCTGGGACTAGAGCGCAAATAATTCTGTGGATTCCAAGACCAATACTTCTAATGTAAAACAAAAAATAAGATCAATACCCAAATCCTCAATCCAGAGAAAAGCAAGCGTAAATTCAAATAAATAATAATTAATATCAAGACATACCCAAACTTCACTTAAAATCTGTTTAAGGCCGTTCCCTTCATGGCTCAGTGGTTAACAAACCTCACTAGGAACCTGAGGATGTGGGTTTGATCCCTGACCCCGCTCAGTGGGTTAAGGATCCGGTGCTGCTGTGAAGTGTGGTGTAGGCTGCAGACGCAGCTCGGATACCGAGTTGCTATGGCTGTGGCACAGGCCGGCAGCTGTAGCTCTGATTAGACCCTAGCCTGGGAACTTCCATATGCCATGGGTGCGACCCAAAAAAGCAAAAAAAAAAAAAAATTCATTTAAGGTGGGAACTTGATTTTAACTGTAGTTTTAAAAGTTTTATTTTAGGAGTTCCTGTTGTGGCTCAGCGGTAATGAATCTGACTAGGATCCGTCAGGACCCAGGTTTGATCCCTGGCCTCATTCAGTGGGTTAAGGATCTGGGGTTGCCATTAGCTATGGTGTAGGTCACAGATGCTGCTTGGATCCTGCATTGCTGTGGCTGTGGCGTAGGCCAGCAGCTGCAGCTCCAATTTGACCCCTAGCTTGGGAACTTCTATATGCTGTGGGTGTGGCCATAAAAAGAAAAAAAGTTTTTATTTTAAAGAGACAGACCTTATGTTTTAATGGAGATAATAACTTGAATCAATTAAAAAAATGAGCTTACTTACTTTCTTTTAGGTATGATGAAAGACTGTGAGTCAAATCATTGGACTTGAGGAAGCAGGAGTCTAAAAATATGAGAAACATGTTTTATAGAGGATTTTGCAAATATACATGTACTCAGATTAAATGTGAATGGTTCAATCTTGAACAGGTTGTATAACATTACTGAATTGGGGACTCATATATTTTAAAGTGCTGTCTAGCATTTAAAACAAAAGCAGCAGCAATAGCTTGCTATATATATCATTCAATGGACTAATGGGGTTTCTTTATTTTTTATTATAGTTGATTTATAATGTCACTTTCTGCTGTAGAGTGACCCAGTCATATATATATATATATATATATATGTGTGTGTGTGTGTGTGTGTGTGTGTGTGTGTGTGTGTATACATATGTATATATATATGCATGTGTATTATATACATAAACATTCCTTATGTTATCTTCCATCATGGTCTATCCCAAGAAATTGGACATAATTCTCTAGAAGCATCTTTATTTTCAAGTCCATGTAGTAGGCAACACACAAAGGCAAAGCTAAAATAGCTAACAAATCTATGTGGAGATCATTAAATTCACTTGTCATCACAGAAATGCAAATTAATACAAGATGAGATAACACTCTGTACACACATTAGAATGGTAACTGTTTGGAAAATGTAAATAAAATACCAAGCGTTGCTCAGAATGTAGGATGATAGAAACTCCTGTGGACTGTAGGTGTAAGTATAAACTGGTATAGCTATCCTGGACAGTAGTAAAATTAAGATGTGTACACCACGATCACAATCCTTTATAGACGGTGTGGTCTATAAAGAGACATACTCAGGTACATGCATACTAGCATTATTTCTAATACTGCGGAACTACAGGCAACCTAAGTGTCCATACAGGAGAGAATGGGTGAGCAATGTGTGGTAGATAAAACCACTGGAATACTATACAAGCATTTTAGAAGCAATAACCCAGATGTACATAAAGCTATATAGGCATATCTTGAAAAGTGTGGAATGAGGAAAGAAACAATGAGAAGTTCAGCATATCATTTAAATAAATTGTAAAATGTACCCACATGCAACAGTATGACATATTTTACAAGAACATATGGATATTTAAAAAGGTATATTAACACATTCTAGCGAATGTTTATGGAGAAAGGAAACTGGAGTGTGGACTGGGGAAGAGTGGGAATAATGCATCAAAATACAACACAATACAACACAGCACAACAACACAATAAAAGGCAATGTAACATGCTACTACAAAACATAGGGGACTTATTCAAACAATGATTATGGTCTAGCAATTATATAGTATTATTAACTCAGTACTTAAGACAGAAAAAGCAACATCATGTTTATCCTAATTCATTCTAAGAGCAAAAGTCTGTCTATAAACAGAGCAGAGTTCTAGAGAATAAACTATTACTAAACTAAATGAAATTTATGTTGTGACCCAGCCTATATAACTCACAATATGTGAGTAACTAACTTCAAAAATGTTGCCCTCTAAACTGTTGTAAAGCTTTTGATGGTCTTAATCTCCCAAGCCTGGATATGATCAGACTCACCTGGAGAGTTTTACAAAACATACAGATTCCTGGAATGGACTCTTCTTTGCATAGTGAGTCAGAATTCCTTGGGGGTGGGCCTGGGAATTTGCTTTTTAAGTTCCTGGGTGACTCATTTGTGGCCTACAGGCATTTAGTACTGATCTAAACCACAGTGCAGCTCTCAGGAGGACAGCTGAGTTAGCTCTAAGTGGCTCCTGCCTCAAAATTCTAATTAAGTTCCCATGTGTATGACATAAGCAATGTACAGTGCACAGTATTAATTGAAAAGACATGTTTCTGCCTTACAGACACAAACAACCTCAAACCACAACCAAGTTAGACATTTGGCAAACTAAGTAGGAACAATATTTTATTACTTATATCCACCTTATATTTATGCCCTTCCCTGAGATTGTTCCAAATTACCCATGGCGTGTCCTTCCTCTCACCTAAAATAGTCTAACTCTGTGTTGTTGGTCCTAATAGTGTAGGGACAGGACTTTTCTGTAAAACCTTCCTATGATGCCTTTGTTCACTGTGACTGAGAATAGCCTCATTTCTTAACGGAAAATGAAAACCTGTTTTTTTTTTTTTTTTTTTTTTGTCTTTTGCTTTTTCTAGGGCCGCACTCACGGCATATGGAGGTTCCCAGGCTAGGGGTCTAATCGGAGCTGTAGCCGCCGCCCTACTCCACAGCCACAGCAACGCGGGATCCAAGCCACGTCTGTGACCTTCACCACAGCTCACGGCAACGCTGGATCTTTAACCCACTGAGCAAGGCCAGGGATCGAACCCGCAACCTCATGGTTCCTAGTCGGATTCGTTAACTACTGAGCCACGACGAGAACTCCAAAAACCTGTTCTTTTTGACTACAATAGTATTTTTAACATACTGTAAACATTTTCCCCTAAGCCAACTTATAATCACACTTTCTTGCCTAACTGTATTACTGAATTCTAATGTTCATATAATATAATATAAACTCACTGTGGAACTCAAACAACTCCTTAAAGGTTTCTTCTGCTCTTTGACTCGCTACAATTCTAGCAAATTAAGGTTTCCAATGTTCCATGAGATTACATAACAGTAAGAATTCTATTATTTTACAAGTCCTTTCTCAGGGAAAGGTAAACTCTAACAAAGAACTAGATGGGAGGAGTTCCCACTGCGATGCAACAGGACTGGCAGTATCTCTGCAGCTTGCGACACAGGTTCAATACCTGGTCGGGAACAGTGGGTTAAAGGATCCTGTGTTGTTGCAGCTGTGGCTTGGATTCAGTGCTTGGCCCAGGAACCTCCAACTAGATGGGAAAATTGACCACTGAGCCATGGTAAAAATCAAACTTCAGTTAAACTTTGAATAGGCTTTGTTATAATCCTTATTTCCTTATTAGCTCTCCTCCAGAGGAACTGCTGTGCTGGGAAGAGTGGTCTCTAACCTTGGGGTTTTGATCTCAGTAAGCAGAAAACTCTAGAACTTGTTCATGTGGAAATGCATTCCTTCAATTCCCTAAAGAGTATCATTCTTTTTGGAAAAGGAACAGACAGGGGCACTGATATCTCCAACCCATGGGCATTTAACAAAAAATCACAAAAGAATTATAAAAATTCAGGGAATGGGCTGTTTTTTAGCTTCTTAAGCCTCTAGGAAACATAATGCTGTAATGGAAAAAGGAAATCAAGCTACCTTTGACTTTTTACAAAAGCAGTGTTAGTTATCCCTAGTAGTCTGCAGGTAGCTCATCTGAAGCAGTGGCACCCAAACCTTTTGTGGTTTGACTTTGAGACATCTCTTTTCTTCAATCTTTGCGCAAAAGAGTTATTGGATATATCATGATTTTGAAATTAATTAAAATTGGTTGTTTTAAGAATTTCCCAGTATCTTTTAACTTAATTATAAATACTCTGAAGGCAGTAGATCTGAAATAATAATAGGCTTAAGGATCACATGGGGTGAGGTGCTGGCTAAAAACGCAGAATTTTGCCCTATTTTTCCATGGTTTACTTGAAAAAGTCTTGACTGGGACCCAAAAACACTATCCTAAAAGCAAAACCATTATTAGCCATCCATAATAAGGGCAACAACTAAGATGTTTACTAAAGGCTAAAATCTTTGTCTATAAATATGAGTAAATTAATATTTCATATTTATACTTTAAAATGTGCTATTTTTATTTAATTTCTATTCTCATTAAAGTTGCTTTTCTTTTCTTTTTTTTCTCTTTTTTGCCGCTTCATAGCATATGGAGTTCCCAGGCCAGAGATCAGATTCAAGCTGCCGTTGAGACCTACGCTGCAACTGTGGCAACACTGGAGCCTATAACCCACTGTGGTGGCCTGGGAATCAGAACTGCGTCCTGGAGCTGCAGAGACGCTGCTGGTCCCATTGTACCACAGTGGCAACTCCAAAGATTCTTATTCACTGAGAATTTTCCAAAAAAAAAAAAAAGCACAGGCAACAATTAGTCTTTTGAATAAAAGATTACAAACCTTTTCATTGGTTAAATAAATACCATTTAGCATCTTAATGAAATCATCCAACAGTTAAAACTATGAGATTGAGGAAAGGAGTATTAGCTTGAAAATATATATAATAATCCCTAGCTGAGAAACCTAGCCATAAATATGTAGTAGAGAAAAGATGAACCTATTTTGCTCCTCCTCATCAGGAAAACTACTAGGAATTAACAACGGGTCCTACTAAATGACTAACCTCAGAATAGTAAAGGAAAAAAGAAAGCAACAGGAAGCTTGCTTGTACCTGGTATGTTTAGTTCTTCCAATTCAATTACTGAGCGGTTACTACTGTAATAGTCCTTCATCAGCTTCTGCAGGTCTTCAGGTGTCCCTGGTTTTGGCTCTGATTTTGCGAGAATATCAGTAATTTTCTTCTGATGAGAAGGAAGGACAAATAAGAGATAGATTTTAGAATGGCATTTGGCTTAGAATAGGTTGATTCCTCTGGCATTTAAACTGTGCATAGGTTTTGGTGATAAGTGTGAATGGGAGTTCTAAAGGACTCCTGGAATTCTTGGTCTATGACTTTTAAGAAAACTGAAACTTTTGCAGGAGTCTCTATCAGCACCCTATTAGGTACTATTTTCTGTTAAAAGTCAACACATTTCGTTGCTTGTGAAAACCTCTCTTTTGGCTTTAGACAATATGTATTATTAGGAGAGTAGAATTTTGAGAATTTCTTGCCTAGCCTGGTTCTTAAGGCACTGAGTTGCAGTTTGGATTTCTAGGACTGAAGTAAGAGCTGCGGGAGTAATCTCAGCAAAGGAGCACACTGTATTGGGGCACTCAATTCTCAAGTCTTGGTTGGGAAAGACAGTCTTGAATCGGTTCTATGGAAAGCAGAACAGGAAATAACTTACAACATTTATTGATTTTGTTTTTTTGGCTGCACGCATGGCATGTGGAAGTTCCTAGGCCAAGAATCAACAGCAGTGACCTGAGCAATGACAACACTGGATCCTTAACCTGTTGAGCTACACAGGAACTGCTACAACATCTAGTTTTATTTTGAGTTATTTGTATAGCACTTATACAATCGTTCATTTAACTTTCACTATGAACTTTTCTTATTTCTTTCTAATGTTTTGCCAAAGATCCAGAAAGAGCCCTTCCTTGCCTCCTAGGTCAGCTTTCTCCTAGTGTCCCTGCCCTCACCCCCCCATACTATCTTCTCATTTATACCACTCCAAAGAATGGTCAAAATTCTGTTAAATGAATTAATTAAAAAAATATGTCAGCAGTGGGCAGATTTTAGCAAGACCTCAGCCAAGGCTAAACTATCTAGCTGGAGTTCTGACCTTGAGCCACCAAGAACTTAACACTCCTGAAAGCCATTAGTGTACAAACTATCAAAGAGAAGTTCAAATCATTTCTTTAAGATTTGCCAAGCCTCAGTCAATATGGCACCTCGCATCTTCCTAATTGGCCATTTGTAAGCTAGGGGAACATGCATACACATCCTCAGTTTTCTAAAAGCTTGCTGTTAAGTAATTGGTTTGAGTCCATCGTCTTTCCTCTAATTCAATTATATTTCCTCTGCTGACTACAGCAGTAGACCCTTCTTGGCAGGGAGAGAATTACACTGCTGTTTTCACAACTGCGCTGGAAGGTCAGAGCTAACCACACTTTCTCTAAGGCTAAGCCATAAGAAAGTTTGTATAGGAGCAACAACGTTTTCCATATGTTCACAGGCAAGTATTAAAATGCAAAAGGAGCCTTTTGCTTTAAATTATGGTTCAAAATCAGAGTTAGAAATGCCTTATACTATACTACTTTCATCTGCTTATTATTTTCTCATTAATACTCTAAGATATAAGGTTTATTAAGAATGAAATGGGTAAGAAAAGAAAGATAAATTTCTTTTCTTGGACAGAACCAGAGAGGCCAGAGGGCAGGATAGCTCTGGGCCCCTTCTAGAATTAGAAACCCATGTCTGACTTTTAACCACAGTAAAAACACAGGGTGGGTAACAAAGATGTTTGGTATTCCACAAGACTGAAATAGGAATTAGAAGAATGTATTTTTAGCTCCAACAGAAACACACTTATTACTAGTGACCTTAGGAAAGTCACCAAACCTCAATGAACTTTACAATCTTTGCATCTCTAAAGTGGGGGAAACATATAATTGCTTCATCAAAGTACACTCTATAAAAATGTGGTGGAAACCACACATTTCCATGTGGGTGCCACACCATTGTAAGATATTGTTATTACCTTTCTCCTCTTCCTGGTCTTGGTGGCATCCTTGTTTGTTTCCTTTGGTTGTATCAAGAAACATTCTTTAGGCTATAAAGAAATATAAATGTGAAAAATTTCATCTTAGCATATGAAGTATCAACTAATGGTATGAATCACAAAGTATGTACTATCATGCATGTATTCTTCAGAGGATCTCGATAATATTCTATGGATAAAGAAATGCTGGCATACCCAGGGTAAGCTACTATGCAGGGGCTGGGCTGAGAAAGACTATGTAAAAGTGAGAAAGTGCTGATGACTTAAGACTGGAAAATCTTTGAACAAAGGTCAAAATGTGTGAGTGAGTGTATATATGTGTTTGAGGTGGTGGTGCAGGGTATTAAAGATTGAAAACAGTGGCCAGGTTTGTAAAGCACAGGCAGAAACGGATGTGATTAAAATTAAGATGTGTTAAGAAAGTCTGACTAGCATGACTGGTGTTTTCCATGAACTAGTAATGTGTGAGCCTGTATTTCCAAGGCATTGACTTATTATTTTATTATCCATTCCTTTTCTCTACTCCATAAGCATAGAAGATCCGAAGTAGGATATATTTACCTACATTTTTATAAAACCAGCCGCACCAAATGACTTATCTATAGTGACTACAAAATGAATGTTTCAGCTGATGGTCTGACAAAAGTCTCAGTACCATGGCATCCTGAAGTAACTGATTTTGCCTGTTGCCTTGACCCCTGGAGTACCCTATACAATTTAGTGCTATTTTTACCCTGAGGGTTTTTTTTTACTGTAAAAAATAGGAAATTTGGACTAAGACCTTGATTTATAAATTAGAATGCTTCAGATTCCATATTTATTAATCATAAGCAGTTATATAAAATGTTTCCTGTGTTGGATCTTTTACGGAATATTTTCAAACAAATTGCCAAATAAGATATAAAACATAAGTGAAAATTTATTCTGCGTTTTTTCTTAAGTTTCCATTCCAACCAGAGTGTATTCACTTTAAGCTGGTAAACTACTAACTAAAGCAATCTTGTCTCCACTGGCTCTCTTTAAAATGATTACAGATGAAGCTTTCTATTAAAGTCTGCAGACAGCCTGTAGATTAAGAATGCCTATGGCTTGAAGCCAGAGAGATATAATACTATATAATTTCTTCAAGATATGCAGCCAGGACCAAGAGATTCTAGACCCTTTTTCAGTTATACAGAAGTAGATCCAAAAGGCTCAGGATTAAAATAATATGGGGATCTTTAAATTTCACCTTTTTCTTGGTTAAAAAGTGCAATGGCATTATCCAAAAGGCTCAGGATTAAAATAATATGGGGATCTTGAAATTTCACCTTTTTCTTGGTTAAAAAGTGCAACGGCATTATAGCTAAAGAAAAGAAAAGTGCTAGGACCTCTCTTATTCAGAAAGTTAATGCATGTTAGCATGATGCAGATACATGCTAACATGATGCCAACGAGAAACTGGGCCAAGGCCACTAATATGTCACAGAAGCTGCCAGACAGTCATAAGAGTCCAATTATAGATCAGGCCAACATTCAGCTCATGCTCCCATGGCAAAGGCTTGGATACAACTAGCAGATCCCTCAAGGCATACTGCACAGTGTCTTGTCACAAGTATCAAGGTTTGAGAGAAGGAGATGTAGAAACCTGTTGCATTTTCTTATTTGGCAAATGGGGGTGCTCTGTAAGACTATGTTTAACATTTAGGGTTGTATTTATGCTATGCTTACAAAGCCAATTAAACATGACACAAATTAAATGTGGAAATGAGTTCAATTATAAGGATATGGACTCTAATTCTGGAAGAAAAAATAAAAACACAATCTGAATCATGCAAAGGAAAAAAGAAACATGCTTATTAACAACTGCTTTTGTCAAGACACTATCAGATTTACACACTAGGTTCAAATTCTTACATCATCTTAAAAGCAATGGAGTATGATATTTGTTTTCTGGGAGCAGTGACTTTAGCTCGTTTCAGTAGGGTGTCAATGAAGAAGCAAGTTTATGGGGTCAGTTTCCATAGACACGAGATAACTTTATGAAGTAGAAATTCTGTAGTACTGAAAATTTCTAAACTTTGCCAGCTGCCTTAAAAATGCTGATGTTTCTTCTCAGAGAGACTAGGTAAGAAGATGAGGACTCAGGGTAGGTCAACTAACCATTAGAAACCAATTCCAACCAGTATCTGTCTTTGACAATTAATAAGCAAGGTCATTTCTTCATGTAGTTTTTTAAAACATGTACCCTAATAAGGAGTTAAAGATTTAGAAGAATCACACTTGCTCAAAAAATGTCAATAAACTTATTAAACTTTAAGTTAATTAATTGGGGCATCCTCTCCTCTCCTCCCATCCCCTTCCCTGGACTCTGGATCACCTTCTCTCATGAAAACATCAAAATTACAATTAACTGCTGAACAACCATCAAGAAAATAGACTGGAAACTACCAAAAAAGATATCCTACACCCAAAGAAAAAGAAGAAGCCACATTAAGATAGGAGGAGGGTGCTTTCATGATATAAGCAATCCTGCACCCACAGGTTGGCAACTCACAGACTGGAAAATAACTGTATTGCAGAAGCTCTCCCACAAGAGTGAGAGTTCTGAACCTCATGTCTGGGAGTCTGGCATTGGAAGGAGGAGCCCCTGGAGCATTTGGTGTTGA
Organism: Catagonus wagneri; assembly: GCA_004024745.2. NCBI lineage: Eukaryota > Metazoa > Chordata > Mammalia > Artiodactyla > Tayassuidae > Catagonus > Catagonus wagneri. The sequence continues at coordinate 5,685,564 of PVHT021183696.1, forward strand.
AGGCCAGTGGGGCTTGAGCAGAAGCTCCACAGGACTGGGGGTAACAAAGACTCCACTCCTGGAGGGTGCACACAGGGTTTTATGTGCACTGGGTCCCAGGGCAAAGCAGGGACTCATAAGAATCTGGGTCAGACCTATCTGTGGGTCTTGGAGGGTCTCCTGGGAAAGCGGGGTATGGCTGTGGCTCAATGTGGGGGTATGAAATTGGAGGCAGAGGTTCCAGGAAGAGTCACTGGCATAAACTCCCCTGGAGGTGGCCATTTTGGAAAATTCTGCTCCACCCATCTGAACTAAGAAGCCCCAGACCAAATAACAAACAGGGTGGGAACACAGCCCCGCCCATCAGCAAACAGCGTGCCTGAAGTCCTCCCAGGCACACAGCGGCCTCTAATCACACCCAGAGACAAAGCCCCATCCACCAGAAGTACAAGACTCAGCTCCACCTACCACTGGATCGGCATAAACCCTCCCACCAGGATGCCTGCCACAAGGCTGTGTATCAACTTCACCCACCAGGGGGCAGACACCAGAACCAAAAGAAGCTACAAGACTGCAAAAAGGAGACAACACACAAAGCTGTTAAAAATGAAAAGGTAGAGAAATATGAGCCAGCTGAAAGAACAAGACAAAAGCCCAGAAAAACAGCTAAGTGAACTGGAGATAAGCAACCTACATGAAAATGATTTTAGAGTAATGACAGTAAAGATGGTCCAAGATCTTGGAAAAAACTGGAGGCAAAGAAAGATGAATTATGAGAAACACTGAACAAAGAAACAGAAGATTTAAAAATTTAACAAGCAGAGATGCAAAATACAATAACTGAGCTTAAAAATTCACTAGAGGAAACCAATGACAGAATACAGAAAGCAGAAGAACAAATAAGCAAGGTGGAAGACAAACTGGTAGCAATCACTGATGTAGAATAGAATAACTAAAAAAGAATGAAAAGAAATAAGGATAGTCTAAGAGAACTCTGGGACAACTTAATTAATTAATCAATTAATTTTTTTTTTTGGCTGCACCTGTGGCATATGAAGGTCCTGGGCCAGGAATTGAATCCAAACCACATCTGTGACCTATGCTAGTTACGGCAATGCTGGATCCTTAACCCACTGCATCAGGCCAGGGATCAAATTGGCAATGCCATAGAGACAAGCTAGACCATTAACCCACTGTACCAGAGCAGGAACTCCTGAGACAACTTAAAATGCACCAACATATGCATTATAGGGGTGCATGAGGAAAAGAGAGAAAAAAGGGGCCAGAAAAAACATTTAAACAGATAATAGCTGAAAACGTCCCTAAACATGGGAAAGGAATCACTCACTCAAATTCAGGAAGCACGACAAATACCATATAGGATAAACCCAAGGAGGAACATACTGAGACAGATTAATCAAACTGACCAAAATTAAAGACAAAGACAAAATATTGAAAGCAGATAGGGAAAAGCAACAATAACATACAAGTGAGCCCTGATGAGGTTATCACTGATTTTTCAGCACAAACTCTGCAGAAGGGTGTGGCACAATATACTTAAAGTGATGAAAGGAAAAAACCTACAACCAAGAATACTCTACCCAGCAAGGTACTCTACCCAGCAAGGTTATCATTCAGATTTGAAGGGGAAATTAAAAGCTTTACAGAATTAAGCACCACTAAATAAGCTTTACAACAAATACTAAAGGAACTTCTCTAGGTAGAAAAGAAAAGACCACAACTCGAAATAAGAAAACTACAGATGAGAAGTAAGGCAAAACATATAGTAAAGGCAGGAAATCATACACAAACAAATATGGTATTAAAACCAGCAATTGTGAGAATAGGAGGGTACAAATGCAGGATGCTGGAGATGCATTTGCAATTAAGAGGCCAGCAACATAAAACAATCTTGTATGTATATAGACTCCTATATCAAAACTTCATGGTAACTGCAAACCAAAAATTTACCATAGACACACAAATACACAAGAAAAAGCAATTCAAACAACATAAAAGATAGTCATCAAACCACAAGAAAAGACGGAAAGAAAAAAATCCTAGCAAAAACAGATCCAAAACAATGAACAAAATGGCAATATGAACAAACACATCAATAATTGCCTTAAATGTAAATGAATTAAGTTCTCCAACCAAAGACACAAACTGGCCGCATGGATATAAATAACAACATCCATATATATGCTACCTACAAGAGACCCACTGCAGTTCTAGGGACACATACAAACTGAAAGTGAGAGGAAGGAAGAAGATATTCCATGCAAATGGTAATTAAAGGAAAGCTGGAGTAGCAATACTCATATCAGACAAATTAGACTTCAGAAATACCAAATGGTAATCTAGGAAGACAGACAGAGAAAGGAAAGGGAGAGAAGAAAAAAAATTAAAAGAACAACAAAAAAGACTGTTTAATGAATTAAGCTCACTATTAAATAAATATTTATCAATTTTGTCTAGAACTTTCCTATATCTGAAGATCCTAACTGTGTAGTCATGTAAGAATTTTTTCCTCATAATAATTCCATGCAAGGATATGAATCTGTGAAATGTTTCATGGCTCAAAACAGAAAGGAAATTGTCTGTTGGAAGACAAATCTTCGTGCCTGTCAGAGTCTGAGAGTTAATTCAGGAGCACGAAATGTGCCCAATACAGGACTGAATTGCCAGCTCTTTCAGTTACCATTTCTTTCTTTCTTTTTCTTTTTTGGCCACCTGCAGCATAAGAAGTTTCCTGGCTAGGGATCAGATTTGAGCTGCAGTTGTGACCCATGCTGCAGATGAGGGGACACTGGATCCTTAACCCATTGTGCTGGGTTGGGGATCAAACCTGATTCTTAGTGCTCCAGAGATGCGGCATATGGAGGTTCCCAGGCTAGGGGTCTAACAGGAGTTGTAGCTGCCGGCCTTCGCCACAGCCACAGCAACATGGGATCCGAGCTGCATCTGTGACCTACACCACAGCTCACAGCAACGCCAGATTCCTAACCCACTGAGCAAGGCCAGGGATCGAACCCGCAATCTCATGGTTCCTAGTCGGATTCGTTAACAGCTGAGCCACAATGGGAACTCCATATGGTAACGGTTCTTTATGTTCTTTATCCTGTAGGAGTTTGTGTTACAGAATTATATGAATTTGTCAAAACTTATCAAATGGTACATTTAACATCTGTGTACTTATTGTATGTTAACTTTACCTCAAAGGAAAAAAAAGAACTTAAAAATAAATATTGAACTTTAAAAAATAATATCCATGTAGAAGCATCTTGGGGGAATGTACCGATTTTGCAAATTACGTTGAAATGTGTCAAAGATGAGGTGACTGATCAATGGATAGTGTGTCTGAACACACTGTTCAAAAATTTTGGACTTTGAGGACACTGAGGGTGAGGGCTTGCAGAAAGTGAGGACAATCTTAGTGGAAACTGGAGGAAAAGTGAATCCTTGTTTTGTAGTGCTAGAAAGTTTAACAATATTGTTGTCTGCAGTTATATGGAAAGTAGAAAATATGCCTAATGCTATGGGTAATCTAGCCAGGGAGATTTCCAAATAGTACCAGAGGTGACACCTGACTTCTCCTTGTGGCTTACAGTATGATGCAAAATAAGGTAGTTAAATAGAAGGACTGCCAAAGGTAAGGGTATGACTTCAAATACATGTGTTAAAACCTTAGAAAGAACAAAGGTGGTACCTCAGAGTACTACTGAGTCACGTAAGAAGTCTTTAAAGAAATTAAAGATGTGCCTCACTGATTCTCTCAAACATAAACCTAGGAAGCGTAGAGGTCTTGCTCTGTAATTGTCTCAGCAGAGGCACGAAGTAGAGAAGGGTTTATCTGATTCCTGGCCCGGCACAGTAGCTTTAGGACCTGGTATTGCCACAGCTGCAGCTTAGGTCACAACTGTGGCTTGGATCTGATCCCTGGCCTGGGAACTCCATATGGTGCAAGGTGGCCAAAAACGGTGGGGGGAGGGGTGACTCACAGGCTAGAACAAGAGCAGAGCCAAGAAGCATAAGACCCTTAGGAAACTCCCAAATTTTCTGGATGTTGTGGATCAACGACCCTTTGTTCCTTCCATTTGAATAGAAATGGCTATGGAGGTTATCCTATGCCTGTCTCACCACTTGGTGTTGGGTATGTAGATGTGAGATAACATGTCTCTTTAGTTTCATAGGTTGAAAAAGAGCTATGAAAGAGGTGATCAAAGAGCTATACTTAAACGACTAAACCCAAGGAACCTCAACTGCACCTGGATCCGATTTAAACAATGAGCTCATGCTGTAATAGCATGAGATTTTTGCAAACCTTGGGAGAGGTGAATATATTCTGCATATGGGAGAGATGTAAATCATCAGGGGCCGGAGAGGGCAGGCTGTGATAGGTAGATTCCAGGAGAACTACCAGTGATCACTCTCTCCTTGTGTTCATTCCCTGCTCTTGAATGTAGACTGGATTCACTGATCTGCTTCTAACAGAATATGGTAGAAGTGATACAAAGTCAGTTCTGAGATTAGATTATAAAAAGATGGTGATTTTTGTCTTGAGTGCTCTTGCTTGCTCCCACTTGGGTCACACAGCCTAAGGAAGCCAGGGGCAATGCTGTCAGGCAGCCCCTGTGGAGAGGCTCACATGATGAGGGGCTAAGGTCTGTCAACAACCACTTGAGTGAGCTTTGAGGAGGATTCCTCACAATGGAATCCTCCAATACCCAGATTTCAACTTGACTGAGAACAGATGAGAGATGTTCAACCAGAGAGACTGAGCTTAACCATGCCTGCGAGGTAAGAGAAACCGAGATAAAGAATCTTTTCTGAAGAGTGGATAGGGAAGATATGGTACATACACACATTGGAATGTTACTCAGTCATTAAAAGGAAAGAATTACCAACATTTATAGCAACATGGATGGACTTAGAAATTATCATGCGAAGTGAAACCAGTCAGACAATTAGATAGCAACACCCAATGCTACG
>PVHT021183696.1:5690634-5740634 GCA_004024745.2 Catagonus wagneri
GAAACTAAAAAGACACAATGAACCTTTTTACAGAACAGACAATGACTCACAGACTTTGGAAAACCTTGGTTTTTCAAATAAGACAATCTGGGGGGTGGGGGGATGCACTGGGGGTTTGGGATACAAAATCTGTAAAATTGACTTGTGATGATTTATGTACACCTATAATTGAAATAAAATCCATTAAGAAAAAAAAAAAGAATATTTTCTTGGAGTTCTCATCGTGGCGCAGCGGAAACGAATCCAACTAGGAACCATGAGATTGCGGGTTAGATCCCTGGCCTTGCTCAGTGGGTTAAGGATCCAGTGTTGCTGAGAGCTGTGGTGCGGGTTGCAGATGCGGCTCAGATCCTGCATGGCTGTGGCTGTGGCTGCAGCTGCGGTGTAGGCAGCGGCTGTAGCTCTGATTTGACCCCTAGCCTTGGAACCTCCATATGCCATGGGTGTGGCCCTAAAAAGCAAAAAAAAAAAAAAAAAAATAGGAAGAAGAATCTTTTCTCTTTTAAGCTATTAACTTTGGGGTAATTTGTTATGCAACAATAGAATAATACAAAGAGAAACAAAATTGAGACACAAGCATAGAAAGGAAGAAGATGTATCAGAGGGCAGTGGACAGGACACAGTCCTCTTTTCTCTTAAGAATAATCTTGAGGATAAAGAGTGAGAGAGATATGAAACAATCAATGTGAAAATCAAGAATCAGTAAGAAAATACAGCAGTGGCTCAGTGGTTAACGAATCCGACTAGGAACCATGAGGTTGCGGATTCGATCCCTGGCATCGATCAGTGGGTTAAGGATCCGGTGTTGCCATGAGCTGTGGTGTAGGTCGCAGACGCAGCTCGGATCCTGCGTTGCTGTGACTGTGGCAAAGGCGGGTGGCTACAGCTCCTGTTAGACTCCTAGCCTGGGAACCTCCATATGCCGCGAGTACGGCCCTAGATAAGGCAAAAAGACAAAAAAAGAAAAAAAAGAAAATACAGTAGTGAGAAAGGTGAGTAGTGAGAAAGGTGAGTAAGGAGGGAAAGGGATAAGCACTCTTGCTGAAGATTCTTTTATGATACAAGGGGATAAACAAAAGGCTGTTTAAGAAAAAAGAGGTCCAGTGTGGTCTCTTTTAAGGGGGGAGACGATGGTTCATGGAACCAGTGAAAGGCTACTGACATCATGGAGGCATCAATGAAAAGTCATGAAATCCCTCATAAAGGGTTGTATTCTGGGAACCATAATTATAAAGTCACTGGGGTTGGCTCTGAAATGACTGATGTTGAGGAGGGAAGAGGGTGATGCAATCTCTAGGAGCAGGGGAATTCATCATTTATTTTGGAAGCAGTATCTGGGGAAAAAAAAAAAAAACTGTTGGCGAATCTTTACACTCACAATATTAAGGAGGCCAAGGATGATTATTTAGATGTGAAATGGTTGCTAGAGATGATGTAGCTGCAAGAGGAAAAAAAACTTTTACAAAGTTATAAATCTGCTGCTTGAAATACTGGACAGATGGGAGCTGTGGACTCAGTAATAGAAATGTGAGGCCCAGTTATGGCAAAGGAGGGAACACCATCCAACTGGACAGATACTCTTACCTGGTGATATTAAAGCCTAAATGCATTTTATAGATAGCAGAATAATGCCAGGAGTTCCTACGTAAGCATTAAAAAAAAAAAAAAAATCCTTATAGAATAGCAAAACAACTGAGCAAATTTGAAAAAAAATTAAAACTTAAATATAATAAAAACTAATTTCTTGTCTTTTTCTTTTTTTGATCCAGGGGAAAAGTGTAATTACTATTAAAAAACAAATACCTGGTCACATCTGCCAAATGAATCATTTGCCTATGGCTGTGCTAGGTACAACTGCGAACATATAAGAAACCGTGGCCCCTGAGGTGCTTATGGACTAGCTGGAAACTTAACCTCAATGTGTATGAACATCTAGAGGAGGACTCAAGAAAGATAGTCAGCCTGACAAATACATGGTCCTTGGTGAGATGAGTTCCAAAGGGAAAGGAGCAGTGGGAGAGACACAAGTAGGCCACAGACAAGCCCAAAGGGACTGTGCGGTGTTAGGCTTGGAGGAGGAGAGACTCCTGGCTCTAATGTCAAGGCGAGAGCCCCTTCAAGGAGGGGCTGGAAGAGAGACATCAGGTCACAGGGCTCCAAGAGGCCTCAACTGGCAGCAGTGTCTAGGAGCTGATAGTTTACAGCTGGGACAGGAAGGGTTGAGATGGAAAGACTGGTAAGAAAATTGGCTACTATTCTAGTCATCCATTCCCCCTTTTCACAAATGAGTGCCAGTTCAGGGAGGGTTCTGTGCTAGGTGCAGTGGAGATGCACAGAGGTGTACAGCCTGGTAGAGAGACCAGGGAGTTAGAAGGAAAACACTCAGATGAGGCAGAGGGGCACAAGGAGATTTTGATGTGAACTCTGGCTAGGGCAATGAGTATAGGCTGCGGGAGAGTTTTTAGGGCACTGTATCTACCTAGGACTTGGATTCTGTAAAGCAATTTGTTAGTGAAAGAAATGAGAGCAAGACGAAGGTGGTTAACATGAGGAGTAAAATCTCAACTTTTTTTTTTTTCTTAGCAGAAAATAGCAATGGCATGTGATCAACAAATTACTTGACATGGTAAATCCAATCTTTCCAAGTTGAATGAGGAATGACAGCTAGAAAGGAAATGGAAGCATCCTCAGGGCTTGGCTTAAAGGCAGCCAAGTGGGCCATGACTCCTGGGTTTCAGATTCTTTGTAAAATGGGGTTCCCTTCACCTCACAGGGCAGCTATGAAGATTGTGAGTTATGGCGCCTTACACAGTGCCAGTGGCGACTGCTCAACAAATAGTCTTTATTATTGTACTATTGTTGAAACCTACATTGTAGAAAGACAGATGAATGCTCACAGAAATGAAGAATGTTTTTAACTCTCTTCCTCGATCTTTTCCTCTTCTTCTTAGGGCTCCCTGCCATTTACCGAATTTGATAGTTGTGGGAAAGAAGAGTCAAGAAGGAAGGAAGTAAAAAATAGGTAAAAATTCATCAAGGTGAAGACACCACTAATAAAGACAGAAAAGATGCAGGCTTGGGTGAGTTTATTAGTGAAAATATATTCTTTCACCAAAGAGTTCAGAAAAAATTAAGAGCAATCAAGAAAATCAAGGGAGAAAGTAAGAAAAAAGAAAGCCAGTGGGCTACAAAGAATATTTAGAAATAAGTTCCACAGACAGGCATTGATTAGAGGCAGAGGTCAAAGAAGGAATGACTATGGTGTGGTTGGTGGGGTAATTAAAGTCAAACCTCACCGTGGCAAAATAAATCAAAAAAGCTAAGGATGTTAACCTGTACTCTTTGAAAGAATGGTTAAAACTAAAATCTACACAGGGCCTCAGAGTAAAGTATTTACTGTCTGGAGAGAAAACCAAGATTGATTATGCATTAAATACATATAACTTTCTGCATTCCCTACCCCATAAAGAAAAAAATGAAGAAAATAAAAGATTTGAAGTATATTTCACTAAAATAATTATCAGTTTAGTGCTTAATCTTTGTTAATCATTGTTCCAAGAGCTTAACAAATTTTTTTTTATAGCCATTTTGCAGGCTTCATTCTCCCCAACCATTTTATTTATTTATTTTGTTTTTTGTCATTTTAGGGCTGCACCCGTGGCATGTGGAGGTTTCCAGGCTAGGGGTCTAATTAGAGCTACATCCGCTGGCCTACACCACAGCCATAGCAACATGGGATCCGAGCCGCATCTGCAACCTACATCACAGCTCACGGCAACGCCGGATCGTTAACCCACTGAGCGAGGCCAGGGATCCAACCTGCAACCTCATGGTCCCTAGTCGGATTCGTTAACCACTGAGCCACGACGGGAATTCCCCCCCCCTTAACAAATGTTACTTGTTTAATCCCCACTGCAACTCTGTGAAGAAAATATACTTATTATCACCATACTACCAATAAAGAGACTGAAGCATGGAGAGTTTAATTTGCCCCATGTCTCATGTCTTGTAGATAACTGCAATGCTAAACTGCTTTGCACATTTTTCCTGTGCCTGGTCACAGACTCTGGGTAGAGTCACCCTCTAGTAGAATGAGTTTAAGCCCACCACTGAGGATAAGACCACAAATTTTTACTATAAGGAAGATGGTAACTTTGGAATAACAGTAGATAGTCCTGTAAACATCACATATGGTTACCAATAAGGTTTAAGGGTCACATAATGTGAAAAAGCTGCAAATGGATGTGAGTGGACAGTAAGAAGATTAAAAAGGCAGTAAAAAGTCATAAGTCTAGGAAGCAAAGTTTATCAAATGGCCACTTGTGGTAATACAAAGGTAGCAAATCCGCAATAAGAATTTACACAACAGACCATGATGCTAGCTAGACATGAGGCCCTGGGAGCCTGCTCACAGCATGGCTTTGCACTGTAATCATGTATTGGTGTGCTATTATGTTATTTTTCTTCTACGAACTGTACCTAAAAGAGTAAGAGTAGGTCATTAATAAAAATGTAACACAAGAATCTATGATATCATTATTATTATTATTATTTTGTCTTTTTAGGGCTGCACCTGTTCCCAGGCTAGGGGTTAAATCGGAGCTGTAGCTGCCAGCCTACACCACAGCCACAGCAACTCAGGACCCAAGCCACGTCTGTGATCCAAGCTGCATCTGTGACCTACACCACACTGCTCATGGCAATGCCAGAACCTTAACCCATTTAGTGAGACCAGGAATCAAATCTGGGTCCTAAATCACATGGATATTAGTTGGGTTCCTTACCACTGAATCATGATGGCAACTCTTATGATATCATTATTGTAAAATATATTTATGTTGTAAAAAACACAATAGGGGGAAAACAGACTTTTCTGGTTTGCAATTGGTGAAGCATGGCTCTTTCAAAGGTAGAGATGGTAAAAGCTTCCCTTAAATCGCAGAAGCAATAGGTGTCAGAGCACAGGAATGCTGGCGAGGGGTAGAAGAGGCTCATGTCTCCCCCACAGTGACTGTCACCTGTTTGGTTTTCTTTGACAGGGCAGGATCTGGAACTGTCTCCTTCTGCGTCATTTCTGTGTCTCCTCCTCCTTCACCGTCTGATGCTTCTAGGAAATACAAAGTTCAAAAATAAGAAAACCATTGCTCTCTTTCTTTCTTCTATTGCTAGTGTAATTTTGGTATCACCTTTTTAGAAGATTCTATCCCATTTCTTATTTTTTAAAATTATTTATTTAGTCTTTTTTAGGGCCACATCCACGGCATATTGAGGTTCTCAGGCTAGGAGCTGAATGAGAACTGTAGCTGCTGGCCTATGCCAAAGCCATAGCAATGCCAGATCCAAGCCATCTCTGTGACCTACACCGCAGCCTATGGCAACGCCAGATCCTTAACCCCCTGAGTGAGGCCAGGGATTGAACCCGCATCCTCATGGATCCTAGTCAGGCTTGTTAACTGCTGAGCCATGACAGAAACTCCTATCCCTTGACTTATTATTTTACCTCTAAGAAGTTGAATATAAGGAAATGACCCAAAATGAAGATAGGGATTTAAGTACCAAGATGGCAGTGTTATTTATAAAATTGCAAACCTGAAGATTATTCATATGTCTAACATCTGAGAATGTTTAATTATTGAACACTCTTACTGGTTTTACAGATATTAAACTCCTCATTTTCAGATAAGAAAGTTGCTGCTTAGAGCAACTTAGAGCAATGTAATATGCCCAGGTCACACACTTGGGAACTTGGATCTATCTGAGTCCAAGGTCTTCCTCCCAAGTGATATTCCCTCTAAAGAGCACCAGCCAGCTCTTGACACCTGAATGTTGGCCCTGGGGTGAATAATAAGAGTGTGTGACAAATTTATTATAAATATGAGAAATTCTTATTTTGAATTTATAAAATCATCTAACACTAATAAAAACAAATTCTTACTGTAAGAATTAGGAAAAACAAAAATTTTAATAGTTTTATTTTGCTTGTTTATAAAGCTCTTTTAAAGAAACATGGCAGCCTAAGTTTCTTATTTCCCATAATGCCTTCCAGATTTTAGTGGCTGTTCTCTTTAAACACATTTTTGAATCTTTGATAGGCTTTACTCCCTCTGAGTTTCTCTGTATATCTCTAAGTCAGCCCAAAAAGTGAATTTGTGAGTACTATTGGTCAGAATTCATATTTAGGTACAAATTAACCAGTTTGGTAGTCATGAGATTTTATTTTATTTTATTTTTTTGCTTTTTAGGGCCACGCCTGCGGCATATGGAGGTTCCCAGGCTAGGAGTTGAATCGGAGCTACAGCTGCCGGCCTATGCCACAGCCACAGCAACGCCAGATCCAAGCTGCGTCTGCAAGCTACACCACAGCTCACGGCAACGCCGGATCGTTAACACACTGAGCAATGCCAGGGATCGAACCCGCAACTCATGGTACCTAGTTGGATTTGTTAACTGCTGAGCCACTATGGGAACTCCCTAGTCCTGAGCTTTTAAATGCTTGTACACTGTAATGGTTAATTTTGTACACTGTAATGGTTAATTTTATGTGTCAACTTGATTAGGGCACAGGATGCCCAGATATTTGGCAAAACATTATTTTGGATGTTTCTGTGAAGGATGAGATTAACATTTGAATAGATAAACTGAATAAAACAGATTCCCCTCCCTAATGCAGGTGGGACTCATCCAATCAGATGAAGGGTGGAAGAGAACTAAAAGTATGACTCCCCTGAGTAAGATGATTTTTTTCTGCCTTTGGATTTGAACTGAAACATTGGCTCTTCCTGGATCTGGACTCTGCCAGACTTCAAGCTGTAACTACACTATTAGCTCTCAGGTTCTCAAGCCATCTGACTAGAACTGGAACTAAACAATCAGCTCTCCGAGGTCTCCAGCTTGACTCATCCTGCAGATTTTGGGAACTTGACAACCTCCATAGTTTAGTGAGCCAGTTCCTACACACACACACACACACACACACACACAAATACAAAAACATATACAGAGACAGAGATTTATGTATTGAGAGTAAATAAATATCTATTCTCCTATTTGTTCTGTTTTTCTGGATAACCCTGATTAATACAAATAGTAATCACTATGTAGCATTAAAAAAAGGAATCTACCCAATGAAGTGGTAGCAGGTAGGAGATTAACAGGGTTTTTAAAATGAGTGATTAAGTTGGCATTAAAAGTATTTATAGAACTTCTACTTCTGGAAAGACAGTACTAGCAGTTGTATTTTCTCCTATTCTTCCTGCGAAGTACAGTTGAAAATCCTGAAAACTATATTTAAAACAAACATAGGAAGTCTCTGAAAGGTGGAGAGAAGAAGTTAGACCTGCTAGGGACTTTGGAGCCCAAGGAACACTATGGTGGGGCTTCTTTTTGCCTCATTATCTCAGACTTGAAGCTAAAGAAGCTAGTAACTTGGAAATACCAATGGGAAAAGACAAAAAGTCCCCAACAAGTGGCTGTTCTACTTAACAAAATGACCAGGAAAAGGACAGCCTAGGAAGACTGAAACCTTTAGACAATAAATACCTGACTCCAGACAAACACAACAGAAAAACTGTGGCTCTGCTTATACTAAAAGGCTGAGTGGGGAACCTACACATCCACCTTTGTCAGGCTGTACTAAAGCACTCCAATTCCTCTTCCATTTCCCATTAGGGTGGTGTAAAGATCATAAAGTAGGGACTGAATCGCTGAAGAGATTTTCATTCCTGCAAGGTGGTAACAAATTCCTGTTCTCTCCTCCCATCACTATCACCACCGCTGCAGTATCAATGAAGACTAAACTGTGAGCCTGGATTTCCACTTCTTCCTGATAGTAATGAAGGGCATCTCTCCTTCCGAACTAGGGTAGTGTCAGAAGAAGCCTACTGACACTTCAGGACTTTACATACTACCCAGTGCTAATGAGGCTATAAGTATGAGTGCTAATAAGTATTTTAGCAAGCACTGAAAAAGTTATACCAAGAGATAAACTCAAAAATACTAAGACAAATCAAAATAGAATTCTAAAAATGTTCAGGTAACCCACAGGAAGGCAGAAAAGAGAAATAAAAACAGCTAATAAACAGAAAAGACAAAATATAATGGCAAATTTGAACTCTAATATGTCAACAATTATACTAATACAAATGATCTAACACAGTGATTTAAAGAAAAGAGACTGACAAAGTGGACTGAAAAATATGACCTAACTGTATGCTATTTACAATAAACTGACCTCAAATATGATAATATAGCTGAAAGCAAAATAATGGATAAAATGTAACATGGAAATATTGATGAAAAAAGAGCAGGAGTGGTTATATTGATATACAGAGTAAAGAATATTACCAGCAAAAGTACATCATGTAATTAAAAAAAAGAGTGAATCTGTCAGCAATTCTAAATGAATATATATCAAACAACAAACCTATAATACACAGAAGAAAAAACTGAGGAAAATGAAAGGAGAAATAGGCAAACAAACCTACAGTTAAGTTGCAAACTTTAACAGTCCACTAGAAAAATTAGAAAATGACTAAAGAGAAAAGCAGCGGGGATATGGGATAACTGAGAGACACTTTTAACCAACAGAATCTGATTAACATTTGTAGACCATTCTATTCTGATTCTATTCTCAAAACATCAGAATACATATTATTTTCAAGTGTTATGGAAAATGTCCCAAGATAGATCATACTCTAGGACATAAAACATCAACACACTTAAAAGAATTGAAATCTATAAACAGTGTGTACTAAAAACCTAACAAACAAGACAAACAAAAAAACTCTATAACAAACATTATACTTAATAATGAAAGACTGAATGATTTCACCCTGATTGGGAACAAGGCAAGGATGTCAGCTCCGGTCAGTATTATTCAACATAAGGATAGAAATTTTAACTAGTACAATAAGGCAAGAAAAGGAAATAGTAGTTCCCACTGGGGCTCAGCGGTAAGGAACTCAACTAATAACCACGAGGATGTGGGTTTTTATCCCTGGCCTCGCTCAGTGGGTTAAGGATCCAATGTTGCCATGAGCTGTAGTGTAGGTCACAGACACAGCTTGGATCTGGCATTGCTGTGGCTGTGGTATAGGCCAGCAGCTACAGCTCTGATTTGACCGCTAGCCTGGCAACTTCCATGTGCTGTGGGTGAGGCCCTAAAAAGCAAAAATAAAATAATAAAAAAAAATAAAAAAGAAAAGGAAATAAAAGACATATACATTAGAAAAGAAGAAATCAAACTGCCTCTATTTGCAATAACATTTGCTTATATAGAAAATCCCAAGGAGTCTTAAAAAAATCCCAAACAAAAATCCTGCTAGAACTAATAAGTGAGTTTAACAAAGTTGCAGAATAAAAGACAAACATGCAGATATCAGTTTTTTTTCTACACATTAGCAAAGAACACGTGGACATTAAAAAATACAATGACATTTATAATCACTGAAAATACCCTGAAATCCTTGGGTATAAATTTAACAAAACACGTATAGGACTTGTAAGCTGAAGAGTATAAAACACTCATGAAATAAGTCAAAAAGATAGAAATAAGTGTACAAACATACTGTGTTCATGGCTTGGAAGACTAATCATAGTAAGGACGTCAGCTCTCCTCAAACTGATATACAGATTTAACATAATTTCTATTAAAATCTCAGCACGATTCTATCTCCTTCTGTGTGTGTGTGTGTGTGTGTGTGTGTGTGTGTGTGTGTATACATAATGCTAAAATTTATGTAGAATAGCAAAGGAACTAGAATAGTTTCAACAATTTTAGAAAAGAATAATCTAGTAGGAAGAATTAGTCTATACAATTTCAAGACATTATATGGCTATAGTAATCTAGACTGTGTGATATTGTTGCAGGAACAGACATGTAGATGAATGGAATCAAATAGAGACCCAGAAAAAGACCCACACAAATAGGTCCAATTGATTTTTTTTTTTTTGGCTTTTTAGGGTAGCACCCATGGCATGTGAAAGTTCCCAGGCTAGGGGTTGAATTGGAGCTGCAAGTGCTGGCCTATACCACAGTCACAGCAATGTGGGATCTGAGCCCAATCTGCGACTTACACCACAGCCTATAATGCCAGATCCTTAACCCACTGAGCAAGACCAGGGATTGAACCCGAATCCTCATGGTTACTAGTTGGGCTATTACCACTGAGCCATGATGGGAACTCCTGATTTTTGACAAAAGCACGAAAGCAATCCAATGGAGGAAATAAAACCTTTTCAAAAAACAGGTAAAAAATCCATAGGCAAAAAGATGAAGCCCTACTTAAGTTTCACACCTTATCCAAAAAGTAACTCAAGGGAGTTCGCGTCGTGGTGCAGCGGTTAACGAATCTGACTAGGAACCACGAGGTTGTGAGTTTAATCCCTGGCCTTGTTCAGTGGGTTAACGATCTGGCATTGCTGTGAGCTATGGTGTAGGTTGCAGACCTGGCTCAGATCTGGTGTTGCTGTGGCTATGGCATAGGCTGGCAGTTGTAGCTCCGATTCGACCCCTAGCCTGGGAACCTCCATGTGCCGTGCGGGTGCGGCCCTAGATAAGGCAAAAAGACAAAAAAAAAAAAAGAAGTTAAGGTGGGAGTGGGGTTGGAAGGGAAGTAGTTAATGGCTACAAAAGAGCAACAAGGATTCTTGTGGGGATGGTCATGTTCTGTATCTTAACTGTATCGATCGCAATAGCTTTGCTGTTACCATATCCATGTTTTTCCAAGTTGTTATTACTAGAGGTATCAGGGTAATGGGTACACAAGATTCCTCTGTACTTAAAATTGTTTCTTACAATTGCATATGAAGCTACAATGATTTCAAAATTTTAAATTTTAATTTAAAAAAATCTTTAAAGGAAATCCATACTCTTTCTTGGGAAGCCCAATATCATTACGCTGGAAAGCCTATTAATTGGTATGTGGTTGGCTGTGGACCAGATTAGCACCACCCTACTGTGGAACATTCCTATCACTGCTGTTCTGAATCAGAGAGCCAGGAGGGTGGCTGGGTTCAGAGAACCTGGTCAACCCAGAGAAGCCATGCTGGAGTCTTTAAAAGTAAAGGCCTGTGGGCTAGGATTACCAGATAAAAGATGCCCCATTAAATCTGAATTTCAGATAAACAATTTTTTAGTATAACTATGTCTCAATATTGCATGTGGAGTATCTATACAGTGTTAAAAAATATTCACTATTTATCTGAAATTCAAATTTAATGAGGTATTATGTATTTTTACTTGTTAAATCTGGAGACCCCTTACGCAGAATTTCCTTCCCCAGAAAAGGCCACCCTTATATGAAATATAAGGCTGATTTATGTGAAATTTCTTATACTGAGGCTTCCTTTCTCTTAACATCCTTCAACTTATCTTCATCTGGGTTCTTTCAGGGAAGCCTCGGCTGACTACATAGTCCTTCTTCTTGTCTCTGCATTTCTACACTAACTGTACATTGTATATCAGCACATAATTTTTTTCTTCCTCACAGTACGCTTCCTTTCCTTTTTATCTGTAAACACTCTGAGGATATCTATGAGTGCCCCAAGTACTTGGCCCCATGTTAATTAAACATCAAATGCACTCTCCCACAACTATTGATTTATTTACATTTTTACTATAAAATTTTTATTCTAAAATATGTATTCTTTGTGTAAAATATTAAGCCTCTTACACAAATTTTCTATCCTTTTATTAGCTTTAAAATCAGTTTAAGACAAAAAGGCTGAAATACAAATAAATAAATGCCAGGTTCAAACCCGTAAGTATATAAAACTCAGTAATGGTTTAAGAAAAAAATCTGAATTCTGTATTCCTCCATTGCCCAGAATCTGATAACTGAAGAGTACCGTCTGTATTTAAGCAATCTAGCTGAAAATAATACATTTTTAAAGGTTTGTCACTCTTACACAACAAAAACCCGGGAGAAATATTTAAAATACCTTGTTAATCAAATGCTTTAAATCTGAGTTACCTCTTGTCCCAAAATAATTATTCTATCTGCAACATTTTTCTTTAAAAATTTTAAATTTCTTTTTTATGGCTGCACCTGTGGCATAGGAAGTTCCTGGGCTAGGGCTTGAACTGGAGTTATATCTGCTGGCCTATGCCACAGCCAGGCAACACAGGATCCAAGTCACATCTGTGACCTGTGACGCAGCTTGCAGCAACACCAGATCCCTAACCCCACTTGATGCCAGGGATCAAACTCACATCCTCATATGAGAACTAGTCGGGTTCTTAACCCACTGGGCCACAACAGGAATTCTTGTAGTCAGATTCTTAACCTGCTGTGCCACAGCCAGAAGTCCCAACTTTTTCTTATTTAATGGGGATGTAAAATAAAACTTTTCAGAATTCTTGTGCTTATAACAGTACTATAGTGATTTCTTATTTAAAATAATTTCTTTCATATCTAATTTTGTATCAATAATTTTGTATTCATTTTCTAAGAGACAGGTCCCCTAAATTTGTGAGTTTTTAGGACCTAGGAAAACCTAAGTCTGTCTTGGCTATAGACCTGCTTAACTTTCCTATTAGTTCTCACAGTTTCTCAACAAAATAAACTACTGCAACACACACCTGGTAAGTTTCAAAAGCATGATGCTAATCAAAACAAGGCACCATCAAGAGGTTGTATAATGTGTGATTCCATTTATTTAACATACTGGAGAAGGCAAAAATATAGGGATAAAAACAGATCAAAAGTTACTGAGGCCTGGAGATGGGGAAATTTCTGGGGGTTGTCGGAAATGTTCTATATCTTAATTGTGCATACAACTATATGCATTAGTCAAAATTCATAGAACTATATATAAAAATGTGTTAATTTTATTTTATTTATTTTATTTTTTGTCTTTTTGCCTTATCTAGGACCGCACCTGCGGCATATGGAGGTTCCCAGGCTAGGAGTCTAACAGGAGCTGTAGCTGACAGCTTTCACCACAGCCACAGCAACGTGGGATCTGAGCCGCATCTGCAACCTACACCAC
This sequence comes from Catagonus wagneri, assembly GCA_004024745.2. Classification (NCBI taxonomy): domain Eukaryota; kingdom Metazoa; phylum Chordata; class Mammalia; order Artiodactyla; family Tayassuidae; genus Catagonus; species Catagonus wagneri. Next base: position 5,703,625 of record PVHT021183696.1, read on the forward strand.
AGCTCAGGGCAACGCCGGATCTTTAACCCACTGAGCAAGGCCAGGGATTGAACCCGCAACCTCATGGTTCCTAGTCGGATTCGTTAACCACTGAGCCACGATGGGAATTCCGAAAAATGGGTTAATTTTATTACATAAATTATTTACTATGTAAATTATTTCTCAATAAGTCTCACTCTAAAAAATGATAGAAGCTAACTTTCATCAAACGATTTGTAACATTTGCCAACTGTCACACACAATAATAGGCAGGACTGGGATCTGAATCCCAGATATATATACGTATTTGGCCATACCTGGAGGAGTGAAAGTTCCCGGGCCAGGGATCGAACCTGTAACTTCATGGTTCCTAGTCAGATTCGTTAACTGCTGCACCACGACGGGAACTCCCAAATTTTAAAAGTTAACTTTTGTTACACTGTGGTTAGAAAAATGACCCGCATACCAGTTTTTTGATATTTGTTAGGACTTGTTTTATGTTCTAAAGCACAGGGATCAGCAAAAATTTTAGGTTTTTAGGGCCATACAGTAAATAAGTGTAGGGTTTGCAGAGCAATAAGGTCTGTCAGTAATTACTCAACTCTGCCATTGTGCAAACGCAGCCTTAGATGATATGTAAATGACTGGGAGTGACTGTATTCTCATAGACTTTACAGAAACTCATGCTGGCTGGATTTGATCCATAGGCTTTAGTCTGCCAGCTCCTGACCTGGTACGTAACCAACTATTTATTTATTTATTTTTACTGAAAAAGTTGACATACAATATTATGTTTCATGCGTACTACATAGTAATTTGACAGTTGAATTCATTATGAAATCATCACCATGATAAGTCTAGTAACTATCTGTCTCCATACATAATCAATTAAAAAAAACACATTTGTTTGAAGAGAATGTGTAGTATCTAACTGCTAGGCTTAGAGTTCTATACATGATTACAGATAAATTTAATTATGTTTTTCAAATCTATGTTTATTAATTTTTGTTTTATCTATCAATTATTGACATGTATATAAATATCTTCCAATCTTATTTTTAATTTCTCCATGTTTTCTAGTAATTCTACCAATTTTATTTACACATCTTATTGGTATGTTGGGTGCACACAAGTTTAGAATTGTTACTTCCTGTTGGTTGACTGCTTGTTTTACGATTATGCAGTGACCCAGTTTTTTAAAAATCCGTCTTATTTAATTTAGTTCAATTTCACTTATTTGGGGAGGGGTATTCTATATTTCTAGAGGCAGTAAGTTCTCCTCTGAGAAATCTAACTATACACACTGAAAACTAATGTTGGAGACACAGCTGTACTTCCACAGTCTAAAATGTTTTGCTAAAATTACTCATCCCTAGGAACCAGAATGTTTTATTTGGCCAAGAGAAGGAGAGCTGGGAACTACTCTTCAAGAACCATGTTCCCAGCTCATTAAGGGACTCCCATCAGCATCGAGAAGGAACACAATTCCCACATCCAAAGAACAGGACCCTGTGAAAAGTGAACTTAGTGGAAGCCCTGAGGCCACAGCAAAACAACACAGGGCAGAGAGAGAGGAGAGCAGAGGAGCGGAAGGAAGGAGAGAAACAAACAGTGAGAAGTGCAGCCAATGAAAGAAAAGGGCTCTCAGATCTGACTCCACTTTTACTAACAGTAGTCACACAGTGAAGGAAGCCCTATCTTTTATTGCTTCTGCATACTTTTCAAAATAGGCACTATGGGTACGCTATGACCAAAAAATAAGGGCTTATAGTCAATTAGGCCATGCCGGAAAAGACTCATACACCTGTAAATATACCTCTCATTCACCCTGACTATTCAGAATGCCTGCTCTGGACTTCCTGTGTGGCTCACAACATAAATACTCGGCCTTGCTTCTACAGAATTCCAGCTCTTGCCTTTATCTTTGTCTTATCTCCTCTTCTATCAAAATCTTACTCCCATTCTCCAAAACTCAATACAAGTTTCCCCTTGTGTAAAGATCTTCTGAAAGTAGAAACAAGTCTATCTTGGGGTATAATCTAGCAAGTAGTTGTAACTTTCACTGAGAAAAGAAAATGTTGCTAAAAGGGGAATGAAAAATTACGTGGTGGCAGAAGAAGCAGCAGACCCAAGGCCATGTACATTATGCCCAATCCAGGTCACTTAGTTACTTTGAAGGGACTGCCTGGAGAAGCCAAGGTAGGCTCAAACTTCAGTCTCCTGGCCTTTTCTGCCCATGCAGTCCCCACTCTGGGTACAGGGACTCTGGACTAAAGTCTTTTACAGGTTTATGGTCATTCACAGGCTTTATGTTAGTTAGCATGGCATATACTTCTCTAGTTTTGTTTTTCCTAGGTACCATATTTTCCTTTTTGCTTTTTCACTCTCACATATTGTAAGAAACTGGGCATGATCTACCTTTTCCATCTCTCAGGCTCCTTCAGATGTCTTTTCCCCTCTCTCCAAAAGAACTGACCAAATGCTTCTGAATATAGGTACCCGTGAGTGAGTTCTCTCCATCAGAAGAAGTTTTCCTGTCATTCTGAACTGTAGGGGTGGGGAAAATCCTTTTCCCACTGAGTTTTGCTGTTTCTAGTGGTAACTGCTACAACCTGGTCTACATTCCAATAATGCTCCTATTTTCATAGCTAAAGATGTCCCTAGCAACAGATCCAGACTTTGCTTATAAAATGTTTCCAGCTCCCACAGAAAACTTTAAGCTTGGAAAATTTGGAATGAGATGGCACAACTCTGAACTGTTGTCACTTTATGGGTTCTGAAACTATGGAAGAAGGTAAAGTACTAAGACTGATAACATAATCTCAAAAATACATGACTAAAGAAAAATGTTTCACCTTCTATTTGTGGGGATTTTAAATGCTACAAAATTTGTGACCAGTTACATGTCAGAAGTTGTAATGGAGAGTAATACCTACTCACTATGCTGTGTACCAGGAACTACCACAGTTTTCTTAAGTAAATTATACTTCAAAAACAAACAAACTCATAGAAAAAGAGATCAGATTTGCTGTTACCTGAGGCAAGGTTGTGGGAGTGAGAATTGGATGAAGGTGGTCAAAAGGTACAAACTTCTAGTTATAATAAACAAGTATTAGGGATGCAATGTACAACATGATGAATATAATTAATACTTCTGCATGCTACATATGAAAGTTAAGAGAGTAAATCCTGAGTTCTCATCATAAAGAAAAAATATTTTTTCTTTGTCTTTTAGTTTGTATCTGTATGAAATGATAGATGTTCACTAAGCTTACTGTGGTAATAGTTTCATGATGTATGTAAGTATGATTAGCAGGCTGTACACCCTAAACTTACACAGAGCTATAATGAGGGTCCTCATTTCCCCTCCCCTCTCAACTAAAAAAGGTGTGGACATAACCTATTTTAACCAAGAGGACCTAAGCTGTGTTTTGATAGCAGAAAGGCTTACTTTCCTCATGGACATTGTTGGTCTCACGGGACACTTATGACAGATTTTTCCAGTCTTCAAGTCATCCTACCTAGAAAACTACTTCCTCATGTTGCTCTGATTTGTACAATAATAAAGACCTGATTATTAAAAAAAAAACCTCAATAAAACTGGAAGAAAGAAAAAGCATAAACAGAGTAACTAAACAGCAAAAACAAACAAACAAAAACATACACAGAACAGGCTCCTGAGGAATAACCCACATCAGGTGTAAAGCACTTAGAGCCACAGGCGTCTGACCTCTTGTGTGAATGCTCACACTTAAGCCCAGGCTGTGGTGGCAGTAAAAAAGGATGTTTAATGCCAAAACTCAGGGTACCACAAGAACTGTCCTATCTTTAAGTTACAAAAATGTAGTAGAGATCGTGCAAATTATCAGAGGACAGCTTTGCAGGAAGAATAAGGCATTTTTTTCCCTTTTATTTTCTCATTCAAAAATTAAAAAAAAATATTGTCTTTTTAGGGCCACACCTGTGGCATATGGAATTTCCCAGGCTAGGGGATGAATTGGAGCTGCATTTGCCAGCCTACACCACAGCCATGGCAACGCCAGATCCTAGGCACATCTGTGACCTATATCGTGGCTTGCGGCAATGGGGGATCCTTAACCCACCGAGTGAGGCCAGTGATTGAACCCGCATCCTTCTGGATACTAGTCACGTTCTTAACATACTGAGCCACAACGGGAACTCCTTTTTCCTTTTACCTTATGTTATTTTTAGCTTAAAGAAAAAAAAATAGATATGTCAGCTTGGGCAACAGGACCTCAACTTTAGTTTTGAGTGTTAGAACTTCACCTTTCTTCTTTTCTAGTTTAAGTGTTGGAATATTTACATATTTCAGTGCAGTTTTCAAACTATGAGTAATTTCAATTTAACCTTTTCTGGCTAACTGCTGCAGCTGGAGTTAGGTAAACAGAGCCATCGATGCTGGCAGTGGTATTTTGGACCTTATCAGAATTGTTATGTTTACTGGATGAGCATACTTGATACATTTGGAAGCACTACTACATATAAATTTTCCATTTTTGGAATAGAAACTAGTAATAATGATAATAACTCCTACACAGTCCTTACTTTGAGCAAGGCTATGTTCTAAATGCTCTACATATATTAATTCATTCAACCTTATTGGATGGGTATTATTATTATAATCTCCATTTTACAAAGGCAGAAAAGGAAGAAGTTGCCCAAGGTTAATGAAAAAGAGAGCCAGGATTTAGATCTAGGTGGTTTTGAGTTTGCTATTAACCACCATGCAATACTGCCCCTCTAATTAGAAAGCAAACTATGTAGCTTGCAGTTGGTACTAGTTATTAGGCTGGGCATTGGAATCCATGGGGCTTTGTGGGTAGAACATAGTGTTATAATATATGTTTTTATATTTGAATAATACTCATCTAACTGGGAATCTGCTGCATGTGGTGAACAGCTCCCCTCCTCCAAAAAAAAGAAAACAAACCACCCAATTAGTCCAGATATCTGTTAGCAACCCTCTCCTACCACCCTTGCCTCCATCCTATATTTTAGTTGGGAAGAAAACACATCCTGGTTTGCTTAGGCTTGTCCTGGTTTATGCTTGCCGTTCCCACATTCCCTTAGATTTAGAATCAATCTTATTGAAGGGATTCTTTAAAATATTAATATGTATTACTACTCTCCAAGTGTGAGAATGGAAATGAGATCATCTTCAGTCTTATTTGACTCCCGAATTCTGCTCTTTGCAGCACAACTGTTAACAGCTCCCAGACCAGCACTCTCTGTGCACCTTTTGGGAAGTGCCAGTATAGAAGAGTGACAAAGGAAGTCCCAGAAGTCTTAGATTCTAGTTCTAACTATCGTGATATTGGAAAAATCATTTACTTTATGCCACAGTCTTCCCATGTGTGGATTGATGAAGGCATATTGCTATGATTTATGATTTTCTTCTGGTTCAGGCCAATTTCTATTAAGAATGCTGTATACTCTGGACAAGTCAAAATTTCCAGAGCAAGGTGAAATGCTGAAGTACATTTGAAGTATAGGGTAACATTTTAAAAAATATAGATGAACATGGCCCATCACACAGGTACGTGAGTTACGTCATATTTCCTGAACAAATTTTGTAAGGAACAGGGCTATGAGGCTACAGTTGAGCCTGCTACCTACTCATGCTTGTTATTAAGTGTGAGCCCAAGGAAGAGAACTGTTACAATGGAAAAGCACACAGTTTCTGTTAAGATTGCCCTTTACCCTTCAGAGAGACTTCACCTACCTATTAGATTACTTAATGTGTGCCGTTAATGTGCTGTGCATCTTGTGAATTGTTAAAGGTGAATGTTATGTTCATATGCCTTACTTCAGAATGCTTAACTTTCTCGCTCAGCTTCTCAATGGAAAAGCCAGATCTTAACTGCCTTTTTGTGCAGCTTATGACAAGGTATTTTATTGCCTCATCCTTGAAGTTTCCTGCTGGTAAACTAGGTTTAAGGATATTAACCTATCAACTAATTACCAACTACAAGGAATATGCAGAGAGGGGTTTGTGTTTGGAATGATCCTCAAGAATCATAACTTTGAGATCTTATATGACGGTATGGGATAAAGCTGAGATGTTAACAGTCTACTGGGGTAAAAGAAATAAGAGACTAAGACAAGACTTGATTTGTCAGTACCATGCTATCAATTTGATGGGGTCATTATTAATAAAAATTTTAACCATTTTTCCTAATAAAAAAGTAACACACACTAGTTGTGGAGATTTCAGAAAATAAAGGAAAATAAAAAGAAACAAAAAGTTGGTGCTACCATAAAAAGATAACAAGAGATACATTCTTATAATTTTGACAGTTACTTCTACATTTTGTTCTATTTCTCTGTGTATATGAGTACACACATATATATACACACACAGTGACACAACTTTAAGTTATCTGGAATTACATGTCATAATCAAATGCTTTATATTTTAATATACCATGAGTATTTTCTCATGTCAGTAGTCTTGAAAAAAAATTTTTATGGCTATATAACTCTGTTGAAGCTCCCTTTGTGGCTCAGTGGCTAAGAAACCTGACTAGCATCCATGAGCACACAGGTTTGATCCTTGGCCTCGCTCAGTGGGTTAAGTATCTGGCGTTGCCGTGAGCTGTGGTGTAGGTCACAGATGTGGCTTGGATCCAGCGTTGCTGTGCCTGTGGCATAGGACACTATTCAGCATTCTATAAACCTACCAGACAACCCTCGACAATAAAGAAATATCTGGCCTAATTATTAACAAGTCCACAAATAACAAATGCTAGAGAGGTGTGGAGAAAAGGGAACTTCACTTAGTATGAGAGTCTCTAGTTCCATCCATGTTGCTGCAAATGACATTATTTTGTTCCACATCTTCTCAATCCAATGATCACATAATATCAACCATAACAGTTAAAAACTTTATTGTGCTGTAAGGAAGAAGGCATTTCTTCCACGTGAATTCTTCAGTAGCTACCAAAACAAACTATAGAGAAGCCCTCATGTCCTATGTAACACATCAAAATATCTATGAGAATTAATCTATCTTTCCCAAATGTAGAAGGGAAATTCAAGTCCAGGAAATTCACAATTTCAAGGACCAAGTAACATTGCAGAGATCAAAATAGAGCTGTCCAGCATGATCTATAAAACAGCACACACTTTACAGGAATTGAGAAACAGCTGTTTCCCCATTTCTGTTTTAAAAAAGGGAATAGACTGCAGGACTCAGAGTTATATGCTAAGCATATGGAAATAATTTATTTGCTTAAAGAAATATGACATGAAGCTGGCAAGGGGTTCAGTTTGTAAGAGATAATGTCCTGATGGGTGAAATTAAGAGGATAAGAAGGATATATACAAAGTCATTACAGCATTGTGATTAATGAAAAAGGAAACACCAATAAATACTGAAGGGAAAAAAGGAAAAGTTAAGTTCAAGCTGAAAAGAACTGAATATGCTCTAGGGAAGACACTAGCTGTAAGAATCAAGTATCACTTGCAATAATAATGACTTTAGAAAAATAAATTTTAGATAAAGATGATACTGGTTTAGGGAAAAATATGGAACCCAAAACTTCAGTCAAAAGTAACAGTGTAAATATTGAGTTTCTCTAAATACAGTATAGAGAATCCTTATAGAGCTAAGAATACCTGGAAAATATATTAAAGACTTTGGGGGAGAATTTTAGACTTCTGCAATATACACAGAAATAGGTAATAGACAAAGAAGACTTTAACTTTTTCCTTTTAATTTCCATGTTCAAACTTAACCAGTAGTAATACCTTTAGTATAATTAAACATTTACTGGACTCCTTTTATGGGAGATTACTCATTTTGTGTGACTCAGCATGTTCTCAAGTGGCAATTACTAGGCAACACTTTAGAATTTTGTAAAATCAAAAATCACCATTGCTGTAAAAAAAGGATCTACGATTTTATTAAAAAGAACAAAGCTAATGTTGACTTCCTTCATCTTTCTACCTTCTCTTACTTAAGAATTATGAAAGGATTCATTATGTGGCTACATGAACATTAATTCCTTCATCCTTCAAACATTTAATGAGTACCTGCTGTGTACCAGGTACTGTGCTATGCCCAAAGGAAGCAAGATGAATAAGATATGATGCTTACTCTAAAAAGCTGACAATATAGTGAGAACAACAGACATGCATAAAGCAATTAAAATACAATGTGATGGGAGTTCCCTGGTGGCTCAGTGGGTTAAGGATCTGGTGTAGTCACTGCTGTGGCTCTGGTTACTGCAGTGGTGTGGGTTTGATCCCTGGCCTGGGAACTTCTGAATGCTGCAGGTGTGGTCAAAAATAGAATAAAATAAAATGTAAAGTGATGCTATAGTGATGAGGAACAGATATGAAATGGTTAGGGCCTTGGGGTTGGGGAAAAGTAGAACTATAAGGGCAGGACCAGGGTGTTTTCTAAGGTGACCGGATTGTTCGCACATTGATTATGGTGGCAGTCACACACATCTGTAAGTGTGTTAAAATTCATATATATGTGTGTCAAAAGAAAAAAAAATTTGATGTATAATAATTTAAAAAATAAAATGAAAACAATGTGATAGGTGCCTGACAACAGAAGAACAGATAAACTCTGATATAGTCACACAATGGAACACTACTAAGTAATAGAAGGAATGGACTACTGACAAATGCAACAATATGGATGAGTCTCAAAAGCATGAGTGAAGGCTGAGTGAAAGAAGCAGGATACAATGAAACATAGCTTATATAATTCCATTTACATGAACTTCTAGAATAGGCAATGGTAACACAGGATGACAAAAATCAGATCAGTGGTTGCTTCTGTATAGGAGGATGAGGGTTGGGTAGGGACTTACTGGGAAGAGAGCTCAGGGAACTTTCAGATGTGATTGAAATGTTCTTAGTAAAAACTGATGGAATTTATGATATGAGTACCTCTATACATGTAAATTATACCTCAGTAAAAATTATACATTTAGCTATCTTGACTTGTCTTTCACAACACAGTAATTTCTAATTATGTTTAAAATTGTATAAAAACACTAATGACCTCTCTACCGTATATTATCATTTTCTTTTTAAAATAAATTAGAATTTCTTTTGATTTCTTAATGAAATAAATGCAGTGTTCAATAATAAATCTCATGATGAATGTAATTACAGTCTACGTGCAGAGTATGCAGCAGTAGGGGGACAAGGAGGGCAGAATTCTGCATTCTGTTGAGGCAAGGATCTGTTACCAGGGAATGCATTCAGAAAGAAGTGAATTTCACTGGGATGCTGAAGAAAGAGTAGGAGTTCAGTGCAAAGACCAGGAAAGGAATGGCCTTCCAGAACAACATGTGCCAAGTCACAGATGTGAGAAGGCTGGGGGCTGTTTAGAAGGTTCACTTTAATCCTTATAAATCTCCATTTTTCAGAACTGGGGCTTGGAAAGATGCAGGGTCTTGCCCAGGTCCCTCACCCATTAAGCATTCCCACACAGATAGCTTGGGTTTTCATTCTTATCCTCAACCACGTGTTGCCTCCTACTTGCCATGCTGATGGAACCTATTGAAAGCTTTTACCTGTTCAGAATTTAAACAGATAACTAGCCTCTCACAAGAATGGATCATTTGAACTGTGATTCTCAATCTCTCTTTCTGCCTCAATTCCCTTGAGAAACTATATTTAATACCATTAGTAATGATGGCTAAGCAGTGATCACCCAAGGCTGTCTCCATGTCCCCCCATTCTACAAATACTCCCCCTGCTAAGAGGTTCTAATTTTGGGATTGGGTCAGTAATTAGTTGATCACTCTGTAAGTTTCTAAGCAGGAGATGGTATACCCCTGGAGGCCTCAAATCTGAATGGGAACATGAATGGAAGGGCTGGAACTGGGGGAATTTGATGCAGATGTCTGAGATACTGAGGTAAATAAGATTTGTTGATCAGCTATTTTCCAGATCTTGGTGAGTACTGAGATTTCCTGGCTCACAGACTGGTTCAGGTATAGGACTCTGTCAGGCTTGGAGGTTTCAGAGACATCCTTGAAGAGAGGACAATGCCTCTGTGGTGATCTAAGGATTATGGTTCTCTGCTGGAAGGGACCCTGAGAGAGCTCTTAGAAGAGCCCATCCTGATCTTGGAACAGACACTTCCTAGGAAGCTCCTTCTACTGGACAGAGATGAAGACTGAGCCACAGGCTTGGCACTGGCATTAATTGATAATGGCTTTAAAATAATTACAACAAAGTTACACTGAGCTCTGTAACTTATAAAGTGTGTTCACATTCATTATCTAAAAATAATTTTGAGACTTAAGAAAAATGCTAGAGGTCATACGAGAAAACTGAGGTTTAGGGACGTTAAACTGCTGACACTTGCATAGTTTGCCCACCTGCCTGCTTTTATTCCTTAGTTCTCTACCACCCTCTCTTTCCATCTTTCTTCAAGTTTTAAAAAATATCTAGCTATTAGGTTTAACTATGGGCCATCTTATTCTAGGAAGGGTTTAAAGTAGCTTACCAGGTTACAAAAAATTGTATAAATTAAAAGTAGGAGTGAATATGAAAGAAAAATAAGAATTAGAACTGAAATCAATATCAGAGTTATACTTAAGATGTTTTAATAACCTATATGTTTGCTATTGAAGGAGTACAAACTAGACTCTAAGTTTCTAGCTGCCAATGGAAAGCTGACAAAGGAAACCTTGTCACTATTCAGAGTAGCCATACACTAAACACAATAACAGCAGCAGCAACAACAACAAAACAATTCCTCAGGAGAAGTACGATTCTAGGTACTTAATAATTACAACACAATTCAAAATGCACAGCAATTTCCTTTGATAATTTAACAGCTTTGAACTAGGCCTTAAAGGTGATTCTGGTTTTTACACAAGAGAAACTACCATGTCATGTTTTAAAGAACATGAAAAGTACACCATCGCTTTGAACTCCTGTAGCAAATTCCATTTACAGAAATCAAAGCGGGTGAGACCCCAGTGAACTCTTCAGTTGTTGAGAAAGTTTCAGGACCCACAGAAACAGGCAGGGTGACTATTTCTACACTTGATAAGGAGAAAGAGATAAAAACCCACAGCAGTTATACAGGGTCTTCATTGAGATACTTCATTCTATTTTATAAACTGTTTTAAGTTCATGATTAGGACCTGGTGGCAAATATTAACACGACCTTTTTATATCCTACATTCCTTATTATGACCATTCTGGAGTGCCACTTCTATGTTGTACATCTTGCTGCCTTCAGGCCCAAGGGCCAGGGTTTATTTATATTGGCTATTTTATACTTTCTTCACTCAGTCCTCCAGTTTCCCTTACTTTTATGCCAAGGAACAAGCACAGAGTTTTTCCCTTTTTATAATTTATAAATGCAGAAAATACATCCAAGACAGGAGTGCCCCTTTCATCCACAGGAAGAGTCTGGGCCACCTGACTCATCAACAGGACAGGTCCAGAAATAGAAAAAGCAATCTGGCTGAAAGGGAAAGATGAGTGGAAACTTCTAAGCCAGCACAGAGCTAAGGTGCTATGTCATATGAAATTAATTCTCTGAGGTCAGCGATTAGAGTCAGGTTACAGTCCAAACATAATTCTGCCTGCTAATTACCTGACCCATTACAATATTTATTTCGTTGAGTGAGATGCCCAGCCATGACTTCCAAGTGTGGGCTTAGGGGCAGAGGGAAGAAGGCAGACAGCCAGAGAAATAGCAATCCCTTTCTTTTATGAAAAGATGTGTCTCCCAGGCCCTAAAGTGATTATTTCCCACTTCTCTAAGTGAGAGATCAGATGTGTCAGGTTTCTCCCTTTCCAGCAAAATGAGGCACTTGAGATCAAAGAGCTCTTCAGCAAAGTGCATAAGATGCCTGAAGAAATTAACTGAGTTATGTTCTGTCATGAGAAGCCCTGAGATGAGATGCTAACAAAACCATCCTTTGTATGGGAAAAAGGAGGAAGCCAGGCAGGAATGGAGTGGCTGGAACAGTCTAGGTATGTATCTTGGGACTTATGAATTTCCCCCTATAAGGACCTTAGGAGAGGCAAAAAGATAGAATGCCACTAGCCAGATGGAGCTGCTGGAATAATGAGAGTACCATGAATAGGAATGACTTAAACACAGGGAGTAAATTAGAACAACCCTTATTCAGAGGAGGTGTCAAGTAGTGCTTGAGGAGCTGGTGGGGGTGAGGAACAGTGGAAACAACAGATCTGAAAGCTGGTACGTGACCACGTGAGACTCATCAAAAATAAAATAACGGCATCAACAGGTTCTATCACCCTACCTTGAGGGACTGCTCTGTGCCAGGCACTGTACCAAGAGCTTTATGCCCATGTCCTTGCTAAGGAGTGTCATTCCTTCCCTTCCCACGTCTCTCAGGTGGCCCTTTGCCATTTGGGGATGCTTTTCCTCTTATGGGATGTCCCTAATATTTAAACAAGCTAATGGCACCTGAATAACAACTCTGGGTGGTGAGGACTGCAAGGGGAGAGTCTACCCTACGACTGCTTTGCTGCTGGTCCTGAATCAGGAGGCTGCTCAGAGGGTCAGGGTCACTAGTTGTGTGACCTGGAGGCTGATGGGAAGGCCTGAGCTCCCCAATCTCTTGCTTTCTCCCAATAGTGGTTCTCATTTCTTCCCCTGTATCAACACAATGTGAAAGAAAAGAAGGGAAAGACTGATGCCTACAGCTGAAGTGTGTAGTTTAATGGCCAGAAACCAAACTTGTCACATGTAATCAAATCACCATAGTGTTGGTGACAGAGTTAAGACGGTTGAAAAAACAGTTGCTATTCCAACTTCCAATTTTCAAGTTATTGTTGGGGCTGAAATTTCTCTCACCTCAAGAGTTTTTATTTTGGAAAATATCCAAAGCACACTTTTAGCCATATTCGGGTAATTGAAACATGAAAAAAAATAGCAATGTTTTTCCGTCACATTAAACTCTAACCAGATGCCCTTAAAAAATCTTTTGCATATACACAGTGCCTTTTATTCTAGTGGAGAGTTATTTTATTCACCCCGAACTATACCCACCATAGACTGAAAATACTAACTCTTTGAGAGGCATGGTAACCCACTGACATATACCATCTCCAGAGAGGAAGTAAAGAGGACTCCACCGGTCTTCTTAATTCTCCCTCTCTATGCACACCACTGGGAATCCAAGTCAAATCAATTTATTAAACATTTACTGAGTATTTTCTGTGTACCAGGAACAAAGCTGAAGAAGAGTGGAAAGTTGCATGAACTTAACCAACTTGCAAAGAGAAAATCACGTGTAGAATTCCCATTAACAGTGGGATTCTACCCTGAATAGCTCACCTGACTGTTTGGCTCACCCAAAACACAGTGCTTCTGGGATCTTTTTTCTATTAACCACTAGGCAAAGAGAGAAATGGCTTGGGAATTTAGAGAAAAAGCAGTGTGGAGAAAAATGAATGACAGGTTGTCTACAGTCCATGAGTTTCCTGGAGTTACCCTCAGGAAAACTCCAGGCATGACCCAGCAGAACTTTTCCCAGGCAGTGTTTGGTGCCCCACTAGTCACTTAGACCGCCATCCATTCTCTACACGAAAGCCAGAACAATCTCTTAAAAATGTAAATAGGACTATATAACCTTCCAGGTTGAAACTCCACAGCAATATTCTTTTTTGTTTTTGGTTGTGTCCATAGCAAATGGAAATTCCCGGGCCAGGGACTGAACTCATTCCACAGCAGCAACCCAAGCTACTGTAGTGACAACACTGGATCCCTAACCTGCCGTGCCACAAGAGAAGTCCCACAGCAGTTTGCTTTTATACGTAGAATAATACTCATACTTCCTACCACAACCACAGGCCCTGCCATGACCGGGCCTCTACTTACCCCTTCAGTATCCCTTGTTCTCCTCCTTGGCCCACTACATCTCAACCACGCTGACTTCCTGGTTCCTAGAACATGCCAACCCCCTTCTCACCTCAGAGTCTTTATGCTTACTGTTCTTATACCTGGACTACTCTGCCTGGTCCAGCTCCTTGACAATACTCAGGTCCAGCTTAAATGTCACCTCTTCATCGGTCTTCTCTGACATCCAAAGTAGGCCCTTCCCTCTTTTTCCATTCTCTGTCATGATTTTCTCTTACTTTCTACCATGGCATTATCACAAGTTATCATTATATGATTTATTTGTTAACTTTTTATTTGATCCCTCCCATAGACTCTAAATTCCAAGATGGCAGGAACAATAATATCTTTTTTTTTCTTTAAAAAAATTTTTTTAATGATTTTTATTTTTTCCATTATAGCTGGAATAGTATCTTTTTTTGGTCCTATCTCCAGTGTTCAGAATAGTAACTGGACACAGCAGAAAGGCAATAATAATTGTTTTTTTTTCTTTTTGCCTTATCTAGGGCTGCTCTCGCGGCATATGGAGGTTCCCAGGCTAGGGGTCTAACAGGAGCTGTAGCTGTCGGCCTTCACCACAGCCACAGCAACGCGGGATCCGAGCCGCGTCTGCAACCTACACCACAGCTCATGGCAATGCCAAATCCCTAACCCATTGAGCAAGGCCAGGGATCGAACCTGCAACCTCATGGCTCCTAGTCGGAGCCACGACAGGAACTCCAGCAATAAATAATTGTTAAACGGATAAGGTGAATATAATTATAAATAGTAAATTAAAAAAACAGAAGAGCTCATTTTTTAATTTTATGTTTTTACTACCATAAATACATCATACTAATGAAATCTTGAATTTCTGTTAGAGGTTTTCATGTATTCATTTTAACCAGGACCACCCTGACTGATCTCAAGAGGCTAAAAGAATGGAGACCTAACTTATGGCTACAAATGGAAAGTTTCAAAATGACTGCTTTATAACACCAGGTTCTGCATATAATACATTTTGAATAAGGGAGGATTAGCCCTTTGTCATTTAAGATATTTGTGGTTGAAAGCAGGGTTGCTATTATGTATGTAGCATAGTGTTCCTTAAGAAAAATTATAAAAGAATCTTAAAGTCAAGCATCAGAACACCAAGAATGGAGATAGTATAATGTACCCCTGGGAAGCTATTGTGAAGCTGGTCTGAGTGGAACAGCCTTGTCACTGTGGCCTGGGATGCTGGGCAATGGAGTTGCCTGGAAACTTAAGTATCCTGAGTACGAGGCCTTTCTCTCCAGCCCTGCTAAAAAAGATGTGGAGTTTTCAGACTGTGTTCTCTTTGGTTCTTTGGCCAGTAAGAACCATGTCTGGCCTGGCCACACCAAAATGGGAGACCTAGAATTGTCATCCTGCCTAGGGATACCCTCTGGAGGGCCTGAAGTGGTCCTCATGTACTAGACACACAGTAGCCTTTCTCCAGTCACTTCCTGATTTGCTCTCAGCCCTTAGGATCAATCTTTCTCCTTGGTTTTCTCAGTGTATTAATTTTTCTGCTAAGTCTATAGATCCTTAGCACCTAGTTTATTTGGATGGGGTTCAGTTTCCTTGCAAAATTCTTATCCTTCCATGTCTCCTGCTCCCCTTTTTTTAGCTGCCACTTGGGATCTGGCCCCAACTCAGGCAGCTCACCTGGAATCACGCTTCAGCCACCTGCTCAGATCCTTCCTGCAGGGCTGAAATATCTAACTTGTAATGTATGCTGCTGGTCTCCAGGCTGGGTCAGCCTCAGCCATTTCTCATTCCCACCCCACTGAGGTCTAGGCATACTACATCAGTAAAAGTGACCTTCTCAGGGAATCACTTGCTCAGGGATAGTCTTGCTTAAACTCAGGGACCACTCCGGGGAAGCTGTGACATAGTGGCTTCTTTAAGGCTTTATGTCAAGGACATGGCACCCGGTGGTGTGAAATTTAAACCTGAGTTACACAATATTCATGAATAAAACAAGATGCTAAAATTAGATGAGCACCGAGTTTCTTCTCAGGAGAAACATCCAGAAGGCCCATAAAGAAGCCTTCTGGTACCAAATCCTGAGGGTTTCCCACTGTACCTCCTGACTATAATTTTCTGCTAAAATGCCTCTGGTGGCTCCCCACTGTCTACAGAGTACATTTATAACATCTGGCATCGAAGCATCAAGGTTCTAAACATTTTGGACTCAAATAAAGGTTCCACTTTACCTAGGACAAAGCTGGACACAACATCCCTGTTCTCTGAGCATGAGGGCAGCTTGTCATTGCTGAGTCCATCATGTGCTTTCCTCCCAGCAAGTTTGTGCACACATCGTGTCCTCTGCTCTCCTTCTTACCCTTCTCCAGGCAGAAACCTACACCTCCCCCAGAGCATTCAGTTTGAATTATTTCCACTTCCACCCTTGTAGCACCCCTTCCAGACCTGGCGTTCAAGTAGATTCAGACAGCATTATGTTTAGCCCTATGTTATAAGGCACAGCCCACTAAAATTAGGATTTTGATGTGTGCCTTTCCTACTAGATTCTGAGTTTTGCATGGTACATTGTGGGCACTCAGTAAATACATGTTGAAGTGAACTGAAAATTGTGTAACAGCAGTTACTAAGACAAGATTTGAGCTGAAAAATGAAACAAGCTCTCCGTTGATACATCTCTTTGTAAGATATGTCATTAGAAAGGAAAACAAGACTAGGATGAAATAACATTTTAAAGAGAAGGGCTGAGAGGGGAGAAAGACTTCTAACCCATGTATTTTCCTGTTCACAAAGAAACTTTCTTGCCAAGGAGAAATTGGTCCAATTCAAGATGTTGCTGGAATTACTCCTTCTCTCCACTTTCCTCTAGTTTTTGAGAAAACTAGTACCCATTTGGAAAAGTAATATGGATACAAAAGTGAAGAGAGCTACGCAGTGATATATATAAAGGCTACAGAGTGATAATATCTATGCCGAGAGAAAAGCATTACAAAATGATATCAAAATAGGATACTTGAGGAATGTCAGAGCTAAAACAGCTGTCACCTGGTATTTTGGATATCTTGAAGTATATGAAGAAATTGCTCCTGGAAACCAAAAAGTACAAATTATTTGTAATAACAAGATTCCAAAGTCAAAGATATGATAACAAGATTCCAAAGTCAAAGATATGCTTTCCTTATCCTTTTTTTAAAAGTTAAACTATAAGGATCATTTTCACTTTAGAAATGTTTGAAACCCCCAAATATGCATAATTCTAAAACATTCCCCACAGGTGGGTTTCAAAGGAAAAGAGAGGCACCCCTCATTATACCAGTGTTTTCTAAACAAACCTATTTACCTGGAGATATTTTTCTGTTTTGTGGATTATCCAGATCTCTCTCTCTCTTTTTTTCGTCTCTTTGCATTTTCTAGGGCCACACTCACAATATATGGAAGTTCCCAGGCTAGAGGTCTAATCGGAGCTGTAGCCGCCAAACAACGCCACAGCCACAGCAACGCGGGATCTGAGCTGCGTCCGCAACCTACACCACAGCTCACGGCAATGACGAATCCCTAACCCATTGAGCAAAGCCAGGGATTGAACCCGCAACGTCATGGTTCCTAGTCAGATTTGTTAACCACTGAGCCACGATGGGATCTCTTATTTTTACGTATAAGTCACTAACTCCACTTTTAGGGAACATGAAGAAGAGGAAAATATGTGAAATTTAAATATATCAATTTTGCTGCTGTTAAATGTCCATTAGG
This sequence comes from Catagonus wagneri, assembly GCA_004024745.2. NCBI lineage: Eukaryota > Metazoa > Chordata > Mammalia > Artiodactyla > Tayassuidae > Catagonus > Catagonus wagneri. Next base: position 5,721,218 of record PVHT021183696.1, read on the forward strand.
AAAATGTTTAAAAGTCTGGAATTTAAAAAAGACCAATAGGTTTAATATGTGTGCTTTCTTCTTTCTTGATCTTGTAGTTCACTGAGATGATGTTCTAAAGCTGCTTTACTCTAGGGTTGTTTCTCTCCTCTGTCCACTTGGTTAAAGTGGTCAGTGATGCTTCTTCCATATATATGTATTTATTATGCTCTGACTGTGCGCTTGGGGCTGGGGCTACAATGTTGGAAGATGAACTCTGCTCTGTAAACTCCTAGTAGTGGGGGAGAGACAAGCATGCTGGCAATTGTAATAAAGTGGGGTAAAGTGTGGTCAAGCCCTGGGTGCCATGGGAGCACCAAGGAGGAACATAATCCACCTGGAGTAAGAAGAGGACAGTGGGAAGGATAGGTCTGGAATGTGAATCAAGAAAATGTGAGGCATATCCAGGGAACACTGTCTCTGATGTCCTATGATCCAGCTCTGCTACTGAGAGCCTTGCATCTCTTCACAATTCACAGGAATAAAAAAATAAATTCACTTTAAACATCACCATATTTTGAGAACTGATAGTAATATATCTCTCAACATTTTGCAGCCATCTTTAGTGATGACTGTTAGTAAGAGCTGAGCAAAAAAACCAGTTACATTTCCCTGGGTCATTTTCAAACCATCAGTCGACAGACTCAAAGAATATTAGTGCTAAGATAGAACTAAGATATCTTTCAGTACAAAACTGTCACAGAGGAGGAAACTGAAGCCCAGGGTCAGTGAAAAAAATGATGTTAAAAGATTAGGAATTTTCTTCCTGCTATTTCCCTTCTTTACTTGGTTGCTTGGTCACCAGTGAGTAAGTGGGAATATGACCCTTCAGAGAATCTATCCTGCTTACGTATATGTGTACTCATAATTCCATCAGCTGTCTGTTCCACCAGAGAACTACAAGTCAGCCCAACTCTCCTGTCTCTCCTCCCCCTGAAGATACCCATTTGCAGAAGACAGTGTGATAAGAAGGCTACAGGAAGGGGAGAGAATACCTGTCCTTGGTGCTCAACATCTGAAATTTAATTAACAGACTAGTATCAGTTTCACGGACCCAAAGAAAAATTAATCATGATAGAATTTACGATAACTTTATTTTAGGATACACACAAGCAGATACAATGATGTTAGGTCTGGAAAAGAGGCCCAGTGGGTACTGTGCAAACGGAAAATCAAGAATTATTAAGACAAGAAATGACTACTGTCTCATAAGGTTATATTTCAAAAATCTATGTTATTAATATAATTTTAAGTGAAAAGTTATTTAACTCTTTCTAACAAAAAGTCCAATTTAGGTCTATTATGCTGTGTCAGAGCCTCTTCAATATGCCATGTGAAAAGGGAAAGTTCTGATAAGGAATAATTTTTTGTAATCATAATACAATATTACAGAAATGCTATCTAACAGAGATATAATACAAGAATATCTATATAATGTTAAATTTTTTAGTATTCTCATTAAAAGGTGAAAGAAATGATAAGAATAAATTTTTAAAATTGTGGTAAAATATTCACCATCTTAGCGTTTTTTTTTTTTTTTTTTTTTGCTTTTTAGGGCCACACCCATGGCATATGGAAGTTCCCAGGCCAGGGATGAAACCTGTGCCACAACAGCAACCCAAGCCTCTGCAGTGACAATGCCAGATCTTAACCTGCTACAGGGGAACTCTCTTAGCCATTTCTGAGTGTACAGTTCAGTGGTATTAAGTACATACTTTCACATTGTGGTGCAACCATCATCATTATCCATCTTCAGATTTTTTTTTCTATCATCCCAAACATAAACTCTATACGCATGAAACAATAACTTCCTTTTCTCCTTTCCCCTCAGCCCTTGGTAAGCTTATTCTACTTTCTATCCCTATGAATTTCACTATTTTAGATAGCTTATTTACATGGAATTATACAGTATTTGTTCTTTTGTGTCCGGCTTATTTCACTTAACATTTGTCTTCAAGGTTCATTCATGTTGTAACATCTATCAGATATCCATCCTTTTCTCCCCCTTTTTTTCCCCTACTATTTAGGGCCATACCCACAGCATATGAAAGTTCCCAGTCTAGGGGTCGAATCACAGCTGCAACTGCTGGCCTACACCACAGCCACAGCAATGCCAGATCCAAGCTGCATCTGTGACCTACACCTCAGCTCACGGCAATGCCAGATCCTTAACCCACTGAGTGAGGCCAAGGATCGAACTGGCATCCTCATGGATACTAGTCAGGTTCGTTTCTGCTAAGCCACAACAGTAACTCCCTCCATCCTTTTTAAAGGCTGAAGAATATTTCATTGAAGGTGTATTACTCCTTACAGTAGAAAGTTTACTTAGGAGCAATATATTTGCATAGTCTCAAATTATCTTCTCATAAAGTATTTACTAATAGCAAAGGGAAAAACTGTAACTTTATAGTGGGCAACTGATAGATACCACCTTAACAAAGTGGGGCTGGTATGGACCAACACCATCTATGTTATCTCCTCATATGATTAACTAAGAAGAATACAGCATTGATTCTGTGGTATTCCTGCCAAAAAATGCACAAACTCGGTCTCATAATAAAAAATAATATCATACTAAACTAAGTTGAGGAACAATTTACAAAACATACTCTTCAAAAATGTCAGGTCACAAAAGACAAAGAAGACTGGAGAACAGTATAAGACTGAAGAAGAGACATGACAACTAAATGCTACACATAATCCTGGAACAAAGAAAAAAATTTTCCTCCTATAAAGGACATTATTGAGACATTTGGTGAAAAGTTGAAGGGCAACTATGAATTAGAAAGTAATACTGTATCAAAGATAATTTAATGAATTTGATTGTTATACTATAGTTTTGTAGAAGAATGTACTTGCTTTTAGGATAATAACACTGAAGTATATAAACTGATTCAGAAAAATATATAAACACACATATATAATCACAAGAGGGTGGACGGCAAGAGGGGAATCAGGAGGAAAAAAGGAGGAGGGAGGGAGAAAACAAATGTGGTAAAGTGCTAAAAACTGGAGAATCTAAGTGCAGAGTATACAGGAATTTTTTATCACTCGTGTATCTTTTCTGTAAGTTTGAAATTATTTCAATGATAAGAGTTAAAAATATAGAACATGGGTTTTGGTGGGCCTCAAATTGAATTTTAATCCCCAGTTAGATACTTATTAACCATGAGACTCCAGGGAAGTATTCTGAAATTTGGTTTTCTTATTTGATCACTAATACAGGGAATAACTTAAAAGGAGGCTATGAGTATTAAAAAAAATAATGCACAGATTCAATACCTGGCTGGCTGAGATTATGTTTGGTAGAGGACCTGACACCTAACTGGTGATGCAGTACATACTTGCTGAAGAGATAATCAAGCTCCTTCTTCCTGACCCTCCCCCTCCAATCAGAATAAGTGATACCACTTAGAGAAAATTAGATTCTTCAAATTTTAGCAATGCAAAGCATGAGTTTTTTCTTAATATCTGCATAATAGAAAACAAAAACCTTTAATAATAATAATAAATACCATCATATATTTTAATATTGCTCTATAGTGTCCTTAGCACTTTGTACTTTGTCTTATGTGACACTGAATGGAATAGGCAGGCATTCAAGTTAAAGTTCAACACAGCATGAATAATAGTGAATCTCTGCGGTGCCTTGGGTTATGACTGTCAAAAAGAGGTCATGCCCTTGTTACTTAAATCTCAAACAAGGCTTGCATCAGTTCTTGGTTGCAGGGTACAAAATGAAGCATACCCTAATGTCCATCCGGGTATCTGTTCTTAAGATGCTGGCATTGCTGTTTGTTTGCGGTTCACAGTGTATTTGGGGCAGAGAAAGAGACTCAGGTTGTGCCTGGGAGATTTCCTCTCTCAGCCAAGATGTGCACATGAATTTGAAATTACCCAAGAGGGTGGTTTCAGAGTTGCCTGCCAAAGAGTGGTGTCTTCTAATCTGGAGAGCAGCTGCTGGGCACAGGCATGCAAACATACAAACACACACACACAGATACACTCACGGAGCCTATACCTGCCTCTACTTGTGTGCTCTGCACAGATGGCTCCCAGCTTTTGGGTCGCCTCATCCTGCAGCTCAGTCCAGTTAGCCCCTTTCTTCCGTGGAGATTGGCAAGCTGTGGGGTGAGGGATTCTGCAAGGTCGTCTGTCTTCAGAGTATGAAGGACGCTGCCCGGAGAGGGAAGAAGGTTATATTTAGTGTTTGCACCCAGTCAGTGTTGGGCTCCTCACTGCCTCTCCTCTGCAGAACTGTCAGTGGCTCCTGGTTGCAATCTTTCCGTGACTTTGAGATTCACAAAACAAAAACTGAGAAAGTGTCCAAAAAGAAAAGAAGAAAACATTGTTGGTCCCTGGATTCCACTATTGGATTTTGGTGGGGATGAGAAGAGAGGACTACTGGGTGTGATCAAGCAAAGTCACCTGCACTGTAAGGTAAGTGTTCCTACTGCTATTGAAAAGAGACTTTTGGGATGTTTTCGTGTTATCCAATATCCAGGAACTGCCAATACTGTTCTCCAGGAGCAGGATCTTCTGAGTATTATGCAAGGGAATACAATAAATCTTAGGTATGATTAAGGGCTTATGAGGGATGATGACTTTTAGGCTGATATGAATAACAGTTGCTTGCAAAATAGAGGACTATCTCGACAGTAGGTATGTTCTGATAAATTGGTAGATATAAAAGACCAAAATAAAATCTTAAATTGTTATCTTCTTTATTTTTCTATTTTTTTGTCTTTTGTCTTTTTAGGGCCATACCTGCAGCATATGGAGGTTCCCAGGCTTGGGGTCCAATTGAAGTTGCAGCTACTGGCCTACGCCACAGCCACAGCAACACTGGATCTGAGCCGTGTCTGTGACCTACAACACAGCTCACGGCAATGCCAGACCTTTAACACACTGAGCAAGGCCAGGGATTGAACCCACGTCCTCATGGATACTAGTTGGGTTTGTCAACCACTGACCCACGATGAGAACTCCTGTTAGCTTTTTTAGAGTAAGACAAATAGTCAAAAGTTTAAAAAATGGTTTGGGTAAATGACTTTCCTTGTTATTAGCTTGATCTTATAAAAAGATGTGAGTGATCGATACATAATTTTAAAGTCATCAAAATATGATAAAAATGGAGAAGCATACTGGATATGCTAGACCAAGAGGAGGAATTCTCTTTCTATGGAGAGACAGAAGAAACTAGTACCTTAAAATGGCAACTAGATAGTATTTCTTCTTCTTTACTTTTGTTTATATTTCTTTGATGCTAAGATTTGACGAATATGGGCAAGAGAATAGAAGATTTTTGAATCAGGGTTTTTGGATGTTCTTAGATACTATCACCCCAAAGAACATGATATCTATAACACATTAAACCTCAATGTCAATGGGACATGATGCCAGATTGCTGCCAAATGATACCAGAGAAAGTTCTGCTCAATCACTGTACTTGATCAATGGGAATATTAGTCAATGCTTAGGGAGAATGCATAGTTTTGAATACAGATCCCCATTCAACAGAGACAAGTATTCAGCTAATCTTGTGACATATTCAATCATTATTTTTTCTCTTCATAATAATTGCTGATCACATATCTCTTCTCAGTATCTATGCAAGTCTATGGAAGGACTATATGAGGTACAATGCATACACTGCTTAGCTACATTCACCATGTTCCATGTGAATACTAGACTTGTATAAAAGAGGATGGGGGTTGTGTACTACTGGAGAGAACTTTTCCAAACTATGGCATTGTTCCTCTAGCTGCAACCAAAAACGCTTTTGCTATGATGACACTTTCCAATATATGAATCTATCTGTCAAAAATAAATATTCCAAGTAAATATATCTCTTCAGTTATCAGTTGATACTATTATGAAACTACCATTATAATTAATTAAAAATCAGCATAAACACTTTAAGAGCTGTTTGCTATTGAACATTTCTAAATGCAGCAATAATATTCTCAGGTTATATCTACTTCTTTAAAACAAATATGGGAGTTCCCTTCGTGGCTCAGTGGTTAACGAATCCAAGAACCACAGGGTTGCGGGTTTGATCCCTGGCCTTGCTCAGTGGGTTAAGGATCCGGCGTTGCCGTGAGCTGTGGTGTAGGTTGCAGAGGCCGGTTGGATCCCGCGTTGCTGTGGCGAAGGCCAGCAGCTACAGCTCCTGTTAGACCCCTAGCCTGGGAACCTCCATATGCTGCGGGTGAGGCTCTACATAAAAAAGGCGAAAAGACAAAAAAAAAAAAAACAAATATGTAGGGCAATTAAGACAGGTCTATTCTTAGAAGAGTTTTGCAGGTAATTTCTCAAAGCAATGTAGAGTTTGGGTTCTTATGATAACCAATGCAAAAATACTCTGTAAAAATTCTGGGATGAAGAAAAGTATCAATTACAAACAAAGAAGTGCAAAAAACTTTTTTGAAGAGTTTAGCTTCTGTTGAAGTTCACATGGAATTGTCTTTTTTGGTTAAACTGTTATTAAAGTATAGAATTTGTTATCCAAGAATCAGTCTCAGGTAGTGGCACTGTCACTGGAGATGGAGATACTTTAATGTGGCTTTAAAATGATGGTGAATTTGATTATTGTTGGAGATAGACGTTGCAAGTGCCAAGTTTGGCAGGTGCAGAGAAAGGGGAAAAACAAAAGTGAAGGGCCCTGTATTCTTCAGAATAGAGTCCATGATATTCTTTGTCTTAAAAGCAAAATTTGCATTGCTAATTTGCATTACTAATGCCTCACCTCTTCTATTGCTACATTAGAAAGCATTTAAAGAAAAAAAATGTTGGTGGCTATTATTTGCCATAGGACAGAACTGTTAGCCATAAGTATTTAATAACCATTCATACCGAGCACAAAATAATTCTTTTTGTTTCATGATAATTAGGTAGACCGCTTTTATAGTTAAAGGGCTTAATTAGTTTACACATTTGTTCATTCTATCAGCTAATATTTGGAGTGCCTATATATGTGCTGGGTTACTTGGGATACAGCAGTGAATGTGGCAACATGGTTTCCACATGCTCTGAGTATGGAAATCTTCACAGAAGGGCCTATTATTAGTGATTTGAACCTTTACAGTGTTCACGTTGTTTAACATGGCATTTTCTCCCTTATTTCTAAATAAAAGGACCAGAAAATATTTTTTTCTTACTTAAAAAAGTTTATTTAGTGTCTGCAAGATAGACAATTTCAGAGACCAAATGATCAAATAAGCAGATTGGAATATACATTTTAGTGCAAATACTTTCACTTTCTTTGAGGGATGTTGAGATTTCTGTTCTAAACTACTGATTCAGACAAAAAGCTCATATACCGAGAGTTTGTTCCTTTAGAATAGGATCAGATGAGAAGTCCCTAAGGAAGATATTAGAGCGAAATTTGTATTATAGCTTCATAGCTATCTGGGGTGAAAGTTCAAGGTATTTCTGTCTAATCTATCTAACAAAGACAGTCAATCACTGGAGGCTACAGCTAAGAGTAACAGTACTGTATTTCTCACCTTGGTTGAGGAGACTATATAATGGCATTAATCATAACAACAACATCATTTTATACCCAGGAGGCATCTTATATTGGTTATAGAACTAGATTATCAGTTACTCATTTGATCCTATCACGACCCTGATTGTTAGGAAAGGCAGGTATTCCCTGTTCAGCAGATGGAAGAAGTGGGTTTTAGACATTCAGGGAACCAGCCTAGCTTATATGTTCTCTCTAATGCAGTTTCATAAGTAATTTCTCAAATGTAGGACTAGAAAAATTCTGAGTTTTCAACATAAGTACTCACTGTTCCAACTACTGTTTAAAGGTGGAAGCAGCCAACTGGAAACTCTGCTGATAGGAGAGTTTCAGGCCTCCCACACCCCATCTTCTTCCTGCCTCCATTTCCCTTTTACATAGTCATCCAGTTTTTCCCTCTGACTCTTAAAAAAATCAGTTTAGTTACTAAAAGAGGTATAAGCTACTGCTTTTTTCTTCTTTTTAGGAAGGGAACAGTATAGTATAATAGTATACTCATCTACATGTGAATGTAAATGGAAATTTAAATTTCTGGTTAGTGTCACCAGCCTGGCAACATAGAAAGCTGTCAAATCAGATTAGATCAACTTTCCACCCAGCCCAGATACTGCTACTGGTAGAAGCATAAATGGACCCTTGAGAGAAACAGTTTATCACAGATAAGAGAAAATATCATGGGAAACAAACCTCTATGGGGGAAAATGGTAAGCTGAGAGCTATATCAAGACAGGAGGAGCTGAACAGACCAGTCCAGAGTGAGTGAAGAAGGTTTTTCCAGTGGATTTTAAGAGAGTAAACTGAACTGCTAGTAACCGAGATTTTGAAGGCACCAGTGTGTAGAGGTATCACTCATAGCTAGTACTGTCTGTTACTACTAGCTATGACCAATCAAATGAATGTGACTTTATTTCTTCCTTATATTTTTCCTGGAATTTACTGTGTATCTATTTAAAGTTTATTGTAATTGTTTGGAGGGCACTTTTCTCTCATGGCTTGGAACGAATGTCATAGATCTCCCTGATGGATCTGGGGAAAACTCTTTGACTAGGAAAGTAATTCAGGGGAGGATAGCAATGTGGATAAAGAGGCTGCATCTGAGCTTCTTCTAGAAGCTGCTGCTCCAAGCCCTGAAACAGAAAGAAAGGCAGCTGCCTCTGAGCTATGTATTAAACTGCCAGGTTGTGACTTGGGACACTAACTCCTTGGTTTTCAGCTGCTCTGAACATCTTTACACGTAGTTATTTTAAGAACTTTTGCATCTGATCAGGGAGCATGTGGGGTTAAGCCTTGTGTTTTCCATTTCAGTTTTAGATCCCAAGCAGGTGCAGTTAGCAGTTCAGAATTTAAAAACTTATTAATGTATCCCCCCCCAACAAATGCAAAAATAACTTTATATTAGGGGAAAATTGAGATGGAGACTTGTTTCTCAAATAAAATTAAAAATAGTTCGAACTTGAATTTTTAAAAAAATCACTAACATTTTCCATCACAATTCTTAATTGACAGGTTCTGGTTAAAAATATGAAAGAATAACTAAAGACACCTGGCTAGAATTAGGACAATATATAACTACTTGTGTTAATGCCCATTAACCTAACCCTATATTCTACTTACTATGCTTGAAGTACTTATGACAGGGACACTTTTGTATATTAGGGACATTTAGGATTATCTGGCAATATCAAATAGTGATTTATCACTTAAACTTTGACAATTAGAGAAAAGTATCCTCTAAGACTCACTTCACTCCTTGAAGGGATAGAATTAAAACAAAAGTGAAGGTAATATAAAACAAAAATTCTTTCTTTTCAAAATGTTTCAGTATAAGTACTTGCAAATTCCCCTAAAATTTATACAGGTCGCCCTTGGTCTGTTCAAATGCTTTATCTCTAATGGACCACCACACACCCAAGAATCCAAGCCAGAGTTGTCCATTCTCTCAGTTTAAAAGATAACATTTGTACTCTTCAGGAGGTTCTACAAAGCAGGAATGCTGGAATTTGCTTCTTGGATCCAGCTCTGGAAAAATAAAGGAGATAGGGTAACCAACAGTCCAAGTGCACCTGGGATTGAGGGATTTCCCAGGATTCAGGACTTTCGGTGCTAAAATCAGGACTGTCTTGGGAAAACTGGGGCAGTGTGTCACCCTAGATGGAGAATAAACACCTGAAATGATCAAATTATATAGGTTTATTGCTGTAGAGGAGTGAGGTATAGATGTCCTAATTCTCAGTCTGGTACACTGTACATACGGCAGACGCCTTGTTTAGGGACATGGGGGAAAGCTTTGGTCATAAGATTCGTCTGTTTATGGAGTTTCACCCTTCCTAACACAAGAGAAGATGTGAAGGCACAATAACAAAGTGCCATCTTTAAGCTTGGGAAGTTCAAGCTTCCCAACGGATCGGCACAGCTTCTCACCGAAAACAACCAAAACCAAGACCCCAAGATTATACAGGTATTCCATTGCTATATCTTTTATTTAAGACTTAACAAGGGCAACGTATATGTTCACACAAATGCAAGGGAGAAAAGTGCATAGAGCATACAAGTCCACCAAATCCTTGCTTCTCAAAGCTTGGTTGGCAGGTCAAGAGCATTACTTTGGGGTGTGTTAGAGGCCCAGAATCTCAAGCTCCATCCTAGAATCAAACCCTGGATTTGGACAGGAGATCTGATGTAGCAGGCACACTAAACTGTACTTGTCAACTCCTGTTGCACAGGACATAATTTTGTTATAGTCAATCCATTGTGTTTTTTTGTTTGTTTTTGCTTTTGTTTTTTGTTTTTGTTTTTGTTTTTTAGGACCTTATACGAGTCATATGGAGGTTCCCAAGTTAGTGGTCGAATTGGAGCTGCAGCTGCCAGCCTAGGCCACAGCCACAGCAACACAGGATCCGATCCGTGTCTGTGACCTACACCACAGCTTGTAGCAGTTCTGGAACCTTAACCCACTGAGTGAGGCCAGGGATCGAACCCGCATGCTCATGGATACTAGCTGGGTTAGTTATCACTGAGCCACAAGGGGAACTCACTAGTCAATCCATTGTTGACTGCAAAAAAAGTGAATCACTAGAATGATGATCATTTGCTGAGATACTGCAGCAATGCAAAGTTGCTATAAAGTTCTTAAATACTTATTTTTAATTTCTGACCTATTCTGCAGCACATGAATAACAGTTTACAGGTTAGCACAGGTCTGCAGACCACACTCTAAGCAGCCTTGTACTATGTGATATAAGCGCTTCACACTACTGGGCAACACCTAAAGAGACCAATGAACATTCTGAATACATCATTACTTGGTCAAGATGAACTGTGCATTGCAGAGCTGGTCCCTGTAAAAAGGATCACACTTCAATGTGGAGCCCAAAGAAAAGCCACACTTTGTGGGGCTGATTCTCATAATAGAATGTTTATATGGCTGAAATCCCACTAAATATTGATCAAAGGCATTGATACTGGTGGGAAGTAGTGGTATAAAATCAGGTCTGATTTATGAAAGTGAAGAAGGGCAAACTTTGTTGGTATAGACTACATGGAAGTTTTTTTTTTTCTGTTTTGAAGGCGGTTGAGAGAGAAATAGAAATGCTGGATATGAACCCTTGCAGCTCCAGTTTTCAAGTTCCCAGAGGTCTATTTTTAACTTGATTTATTTTGGAGTTGGCTCTACATTAGATGACATGTCCCAATCTTTCCTCTCCAAACAAGAGTAAAAATGGCAACTGCTATGTGTCTCCCCAAGATTCATATTGAAATCCTAGCCCCAAAAGGTGATGGTATTAGTAGGTGGGACCTTTGGGAGGTGCTTAAGTCATGACAGTGAAGCCTTCATGAATGTCCTTATAAAAAGGGTCCTAGAGAACTCCTAGCCCCTTCCACCATGTGAGAATACAAGAAGTCTGTGACCTAGAAGACAACCCTCACTTAACCATGCTGGCACCCTGATTTCAGACTTCCAGCCTCCCAAACTATAAGCAGAACATTTCTGATGTTTATAAGCTACTCAATCTGTAGCTAAAACTGCTTAGCTGTATCTTAGCTGTGGCTAAGATAGTTTTAAAAACTTTGAAGGGTGGGTATGAGTAAATAAGTTACTAAGGACTCCATTCTAGATTTGGTGGTGGTAAGAGAGGGTCATAAAAAAATCATACTTGCAAATGTAGATTGCAGTGTCTATCTCTTCCTTCAATGACATTTGAATTTTGATGATCTAATCTAATAACTGACTGATATATCATCACCCTTAAAATGTTAAGTAACGATATTTATAGAACCTTCTCCCATAATTGCCCCAAACTGGGAATAATAGAAATGCCCTTCAACTCATGAATGGATAATCATGTTATTCATTGTACAGTAATCCACATAAAGAATTACTAGTTGGTATTATTGATATACACAACAATGAAGATGAACTTCAAATGCATTATGCTAAGTTAAAAAAACCCATACTCAAAAAAGCTAAATACTGAATAAGTCAATTTATATGACATTGTGAAAAATGAAAAACTAAAGGGACACAAAACAGGTCAGTGGTTGCCAGCAACTGGGTCTAAGGGGAGGGGTCAGCTACAAAGGAGGGAGAGGAAACTTTGGGGGTGATGGAATTGCTATATATCTTTACTGAAATGCTATCTATATCTATATATATATCTATACTGAATTGCTATATATCTTTACTGGTTATATGATTGTCCAGCATATTCTGCATTGATGTACTTGCATAGATTTTCGGTGGGAAAAAAAAAGTTTTAGGGTACTCAAATAGATAAAGGAAAAATAATCTTTGAAAAATAACTGATGTGGTCCACTCCCCTCATTTTACAGATGAAGAATGGAGGCCTGAGGAAGTTTTCCCAAGGTCTTAGAACTAGTTAATGGCAGAGAAAAACACTTGTTTTTCTGAGATACTCTAATTCTGTGTTATCTTCAAAAAGTTACTTAACCTCTCAAAACTTTGTTTCCTCAATCATAAAATGGAGATAAATATACTTGCCTTTTGGGGAGCAATAAATGAGAAATATAAAGTGTTAAGTGCCATTACTGGCAAATAATAAGTGCTCAATAATCAGAAGCTATTATTATCATCATTAATAATTAGAAAAAATCCCAGCATGGTGTTAAAGATTGATCTAACAAAACTCAGTCTTGAAAACGTCATATGCCAGGTCTTTATGAGAAGCTGATAAATGTTACAAGACTCAGAATATATACAGACACAAAACTTTGCATCCTTTGGACAGAATTAAGATGTCTTCGGCTTAAAATGTCATCTAGAAACCAAGGAAACTGGCATTTGAATGATGTGTTTTCTTTGGAATCCTAAGAACCACTGCTTTAGATATTACATGCCCCCAGATAGGTATGAATTTAAAATGCTAAATTTCGTGGTTTGGGCATTAAAAAATACCAGAAAGTTGATTATTAAAAGTAAACCACAAATTTCCTTGATCTATGTTAAAGAAGCAGAAATATCCTTTTTCCTTCCTTGAGATTCTCTAGCCATAGCAAATCACTACTTTTTTTGCAATCCTTTTGCTCTCTCCTCCCATAAAATTTAGATTGTGTAATGGAAGTTCCACACTCAAAATGTGATAATGTATGGGCCCACAGCCCAGAGGATTCAGAGGAGACAATGAAATTCCTAAATGTGTGCAAATTATTCCAGAATGGGAAATGACTCTTCCTGTGTAGCAGTAATTATTTATGTAACACTACCTTGGGAGAATGTTAATGGCAGAGCATTAAATTACTCTGCTTAAAACAAGGCACTTCTACAGGGTTTTATATCTTCTTTCCTAATTTGGAAAGACAGCATTTGTACACACAAAATAGCAAGTTTTACTATTTTACTGTTAAGTGGTTAGGTCAGGTTTCAGAAAGACAGTCTGACGCATTAAGTACCTGGCAATTGTGTGGAAGGAAAGCTCCAGTTAAACCATGACAGAGTTGTGGATCCATCACTCTTAAAGTAAGCAAAGTAACCAGCAAATTCCAATACCAAAAAAGTGCCAAAAGAGGTCATAATGCCTACTGAAGGGAGAAAAACTACCTCAAATTCACATGCTCTTAGTAATTTTCCCAGATGGTATCATAAAACTGCAATCATGACCTAAGTAATCTAAGTTATTTCAGCATGTAATTCTATTATTATGTTCCTATCCACATCTGGATAGCTCATTTGTAAAAGGCAATTTCAGTTGAAAAAAGAACTCAAAAAGTTCAGCTAGGTCTAGTGGAACTAATCTGTATATAAACAAGGAATTTTTTTTTAACAGTATGGAAGAACATAAAGATTTTCACCTGTACTTACAGCATTAAAACAGTAGTTCAGTTTGAACTGGTAGCTACAAATTTACTTCTCTTGGCTCTGTCACAAAATCCATAAGAATTTAATGCTTTCAGGGTTAGATCAGATACATGTTAGTGGCAAAATGCCAGTTACCATTTTAGTGGGGCTTTTGCATTTCAACCCTTTGCCCTAGTGACCAGAAGACATTTTTCTAAGAGTTTCTTGTAGCATACTTCTGCTATTTTATTTATTTATTTTAAAAGATTTTTGTTTTTTTTTTCTTTTTTGGCTGCCTCATGGTATGGAGTTCCCAGGTAAGGGATCAGATCCAAGCCACAGTTGCATGCTACACTGAAGCTGGGGCAAAGCAGGATCCTAAACCCGTTGTTCTGGGCCCAGTATTGAACCTGTGTCCCAGCGCTCCAAAGATTCCATCAATACTGTTGTATCACAGCTGAACTTCAACTTTCACTATTTAAAAATTTCCAAACAGGAGTTCCTGTCGTGGTTCAGTGGTAATAAACCTGACTAGTGTACGTGAAGACTGGGGTTCAGTCCCTGGCTTTGCTCAGTGGGTTAAAGATTTGGCGTTGCTGTGGCTGTGGCGTAGGCCAGCAGCTGTAGCTCCAATTTGACCCCTAGCCTGGGAACTTCCATATGTCATGGGTGTGGCACTAAAAAAAAAATATTCAAACGTGAAAACATACTGCAGGGATCAGAGCATCAGCCTGGGATTAGTGGATTCAGAAAGCACTTGCGCGAATCAGATGGGTTTTTACTCATCTCTAAAGGATTCCAAAGGAAGCTCACATTCCCAGCAGAAAGGTGAGCAACACGCTTTTAGCGCAGGCAAGGGTACAAGCTTCTGGATCTAAAACTTTCACAAGGACACACAATTACATAAGATGACGTCCATACATGAATGTAGATTTTTTTTTTTTTTCCCCAACTAAATGATCACTCTTCAGCTCTCAACTGTTCTTTAGGCAAAATGCCAAAGTAGGCATCTTGGAACAATCCTCCTCTGGGTAGCTCTATATCCTCTGCCACTGTTTCCCACTATCTCCACCAGAGTCCTTGTCCCAGAGGTCATACTGTATCTTGCTTAATTCTAAAATTAATAAATCAGTCCAGATGGGAGGACTGATGGGAAAGATCCAGATTAGGAGATATGCAGAATGGGTGCAGCCTAGACTGGCCTGAAGGAGGAATAAGATTCCACAAAGTCTGACATCATCTGCAAGTGTACATGTCTGGTGGTACTTTGCAGTCTGGAAGCATGCATTTCTGCTTGTAAGTATCCTGACTGTACCAACTTGTTTCTGTGTTCTCATGATGAATCAGCCTCTTCTGGTTTACTGAAGTGGTGTCGAGGTCTGATTGTTCCATTAACCCCAGCCTACTACTGACAGTAATTTCGTATTTCCTACATAACTTATGCCTAGCACACATAGATATTTTATTTAACTGAGATCCACAGAAGTATATTTTGACTGCCTTGGTTTCTAGACTCTCAAGCACAATTCTGTCCACACCAATAAATGAGTCTGACGGTGAGAAGCTACATGAAAACAAATGACTTCCAAGATGAATTTTAAGTAAGACAGAGTGAGAAGAGAAAGCACTGACAGACATTGATAAAAAGGGTTTTGTTTGGTGAAAGGAGAAATTACAAGGCATTTTCAAAAGCCAAAATAAATTGAATGAGGTTGAAAACCTGAGACCAAGGTATGTTATGTGGAGAAGGGGTAGTGAGAACAGTAGTTAAGTATGGGCTTCTGCAAAGGTAACTAATCTTCTGAAACGTCTCCTAGGATTGCATCATCTTGACCTAGCAGTTGTTTTTCATTCCTACTTTCCAAACTACCTTTGTATAAGGATTAAAGACCATCTCCCAGCCCATTAACTCAGACTGTCATTAATCTCCAGGAAATACCTTGTCAGTACTGTTTAAAGGGTACTGGAGGAATGTATTCTAGATGAAACATGGTTAATCATACAGGTCTTTAACTATCCTTTTCAACAATTACTGATTCTTTCTGGAATTCTCTTTTGCCCCAGAATTGGTTAACATTTTAATCAGTCTTACTTGTAAACTGTGAAGTTATTAAATAGGAAATGCAAATGATCCAAGAAAAATGCCTTCCTGAAGGGCAAACTGAGTTTTCAAAAACACATGTAAAGACATGTGTTTCATGTACTTAGAAACTGAATTTTGCTTTCCCCAAATTTTTACTGGTCAGCTCCAATTATGGGCTATTTCAATTTTAATCCTTGGCATGAGAAAATATTATCTACTAAATCAGCTTTGTAAAAAAATCTAGAAAAATTGATATAGGATAAATACTTCTAGAGGGATGTTCATGAGACTTAAACAATATTTCTTGTGGACACTCTTTCCAAGAAAAGGCAGTAGCTACAGAACAATAGATGCAGCCAAATATAGCAGAAAGACAACTTATAAATGAGGTTTCCTGTACACATAAATTGCCTCATGAGAAAAAAGTTAGATAAAGGCAGATTTTTAATACAAAGATTAGAATGAAAGCAAAGGTGATGTTTTGGCTATTAGAGAAGTGATGATAGAGGCAGAAAACAGAGAAGGGAAGAAACAAAGATATCAACGGCTGGATTATGCTAAAAATGGCGGCTCGGTCTCTAGGGTAGGGGAAAAAAACAACAGAATTGACTGTCTTCATCCTCATTTTTCCTGACTTTCTCTTCCACTTGAGGAAAGTTAAAAGGCTGAGAGTGACTTGTTTGGTGTAAATCACCAAAGTAACAGGGCCAAACTCACTGCCACTCACATAAAATGGGAAGAGGCCCTCAACATTAATGTTTGGATTCCTGGCTTTTGCCAAAGCAGGCCTTGGTCAGCCAGCTCTGCACTGGATTCTTCTCTGCCTTGGTCACTGTCCTCTGGGTCTTGAGAAGACAGTGCTCCAAGTTATTGTTCTTTGTAAACAAAGTTGTGAACCACTAACAGTTTTGTTTAAAAGTTTATAAAATGGTAACCACATTGCTACATCTCTCTGGAATATCCCAAAATGTGGTTCAAATTTATTGTTTAAAAAAAAAGTTCAGATTTCCTGAATAAACAAATAAAGACAGTCAATGTAGTTAACAGGCTTTGTGTGACCACAACCATATCATCCTGATCTTCTGTTTCTTGCTTTGGGCAGAGGTCAGGGTGGACCATTTGGAGAAGGAGCCTCCAACTAGTACAAAAGCTCGGAAGCTGCCTAAGCAAGCTTCTACGCAGCTCCGACCCTGTAACTTGACATGACTGGTGGTGGTAGGTAGAGGCTACCTTTACTAAAGCCTGGCTTTTTCTACCCAAACACAGCAGTTGTCTTCATTTCAGGGAAGTGAGAAGCCAGATTTTCGCAGACGATGACAGGGAGACCCAGTTCAGTAACCTGGCCTGTAGGCCTATAAGCATATAAGGTGTACAAATGGACACATTTCTACTGACTGCAAACCTCTGCATTAAGGTTGCAGATTAAACAAACCATCGGGTTCTTGCCAGGGCCTTGCTCATGGTTTTTATTAAGTGGAGTTGATCTTTATGTAAAGATCATTGATAATACCTGGAAAACCCAGGAAACAAAGATTCTTTTCTTTAGGGTAGAAGAGACAGATTCATCTTAATGCAACAATTTATTATTTGAACAAACATGCTTATTGCAAAGCTAGTCAGACCAAACCTAAATGTTTTCCTGTTTAAGTTTCCCAGGGGGCATTTTGTAATTGCCACTGTAAGTGACCAGGAAATGCTAATACAGTCCATGCTGGCAGCCAACATGCATCTCCCCATACCAACTTTGGTCCTTCACTGACCACATCTCCCTTTTGCTTGACATTCAGAATAATTGCTGTTACAGGCCCAATCAGTGCTTCCAGCTTTCCAAGAAAGGCAAATTTCAAGATCTGAGGAAAAAAACCCTAAAGACTCTAGATCTTATACAGGAGAACTCATGCTTTGAGTAGATTCTGCAAAAATTAAAATGGTTATCCTGTCACTGGTTTGATTCCCTACCATTATCTGTATAGCAGTTCCCAAAGGAGCAATAGCAGCCTTCAGAAAGGAGCTGATCTGCTCAGGACTTAGAGTTCCACATCTGTCTTTCTGGTTGGCTCTCACTGTTTCCTTTGCTCTTGCGATTCTGAGCTTTTGCCATCCATGGTTTAAGTGGACCTCTCTTAAAGGGCCACTTACTCTGCTTATATGGTGAAACTTCCTATCACCAGTTGCTTTTTGAAGACTCCCAGCCTAAGATCACAGAGTAAACAAGAATATACAAAAGTCAGGAAACGTATGTCACAAAATATAGATCTATGCACCCTAGTCAGTTGGTTGGCTCTATTTCTACAGCATTTAGCATCCTAAGTCTCAATCACATACATTTTTTTCCTCCACTGGCACCTGCACCAGTTTCCTTTGAACTGCCCTTGCCAATCTACTCTGCCTTGAGAGCTTAGACAGATGCAAAGGCTTTTTGATGAGAGGGCTTAGAAACATTCCCTGAACAGAAAATATCTTTCCTACATATCAAAGCATTATAGAATGCTCTTCATATAATTTAGTATCTGATCTCAGAAGAAGGAGAAAGCCGGATTTGCAAGGTGTCATCCTTGGTGGCCAAGTAAAGAGCTAACAAATTCAGAGGAATCACAGTGTCTTGGGTTCATTCTTTCAATAAAACACTGAGTAGCTACTAGATGCAAAGCACTCTTGGGAGATACAGAATGGAAAGGGCACTATCCTTGTCTTTGAAGAATTAGCAATTTCGCAGAAGTAGGAAAAAAACCTAAAAATTATAAAGCAGTGTAGAATATGAAAAATGTCACAAAAGAGGTATAAATAAAGTACTAGCATAAAGAGAAAAAGAGAACCCTCCCTCTGTGAAGAAGCAGAAATCATATTTACAACAAGGATCCAATTTCTTCGCAAGCATCTTATGCAAAGCATCCCGTTCTCTTTCCTTATTATCTCCTTTTTCAGGGCATTTATTTATCCTCTCATTGCCCCAACCCCTCCTGTGATGAGCTGGATTAGAGGGCACATGTGTTACTTCGAAGGGTATATTTATTTTTACCACAGTCAAGAATTCCAGAGGAAGCACTTAACTGAAAACAAGGTTGGGAGAGTGAGCGTCATAACTTGTCTTCAATCACTGACTCATCCTCTGTCCTTTCTTTGCTTCTTTTAATCTGATCTACCTCACCTGAGGCCACTCTTACCCAGCAGCAGAGCTGGGCTGTTACTCCTTTCAAGCTTGCTTTCAGAAAAGTCTTTGCTCCTCAACTGCGCCCAGAGTCAACGCACTACCTCCCTTTAGGGGGCCACAGGGAACTGCCATTTCAGCTGTAGTATTGACTGTTTTCTAGTAAAGGAAAGTAGGATACGAGCTGTCCCTGGATGGTGAGGAAAGAAAAAAAAATTTCCTTCTCAGACTGTTATAAAGCTATCTTGGACAGCAGCTGCTAAGTGCCACCTGGAAGAGGCTGATATATGTGTTTGCTTTTCACCACAGTCTAATGAAAATTCCAGTTTGCACCATGCAGCTCCAGAA